>JAPVRG010260706.1:0-11323 GCA_029783565.1 Rhagoletis cerasi
CAAGGGGGAATTTACATTAGATTTTTTCAACGAATTATAACAAAATTTTGTTCCAGCTTTTGCTGAAAGATAAATAAAGGGTCTGAGAGCGTTTTTAGCACATAATTTAAAAAATTAAAAAGAGTTGTGCCTCTTTTGAAGAGGCTGTGCGATATGCACACTTACACATATGCATATGTACGTATAATGCATGTATGTGCACAGGTAAAAGAAAGTTTAATTTTTTTTTTAAAGCGATTTTAATTTCCAATAAAGAAACAAGAAGTTAAGGATTTTTAATGCACTAAAATTTCGGCATGTATTTGGTAGCTCAAAAAAAAATACCTTCTTTAAATTCACATGATTTTTTTTTAATGAAAAGTCAAAACCATTCTGTCCTTATGCAGCTGTGTCCAAGTAAACTATATACATGTGTATAACTTCTAAGCAACTACCAACACAACGCTACGCAAAACCGAAAAGCACTCTAACGGTAATGCCGAAGAAGATGACGAATGTCAGAGCTTTCCTGCAAACAACTTCCTCAGCCTCCATCCATCATTTTTCCTTAGCTACTTATTTTATTTTCCACAACAACCTTTCGGTTCATTTGGAAAATCATTGGAATTTATTGTGGAATGTAATGGCAAGCGTATACATACGTACATACATACATATACAATTGATACACACAAAGAAAAAGAAAATTGCTTCAAATAAATGATGCTGAGTAAAGTGAATCGAAGATTCTCCTAATAATTTTTGGAGCGCACACCAAAAATATTTATATACATACATACATACATACATATGTATGTGCATATTTTCTCATCGTTCGCTGTTCTGTGTATTCTAGTAATATGTATGTAGTTATTTGGGTAAAAGATTTCGTTCAAAGGTCACAGGGCTCATCTCCCAACATTTGAATTTCATTTCTCGAATCATGTCGCCGATCATTTGCTCGCGCACTATTTTTTTCTTCTGCTACCGCATTTCTTACAAGAATACTGTCGTTTCTAGGAAATTTTAGAGATTTTCAGACTATTCCAATTGTTTCTCAAGTTAGCTGTTGCCGATTTTAGTGAAGAAATAAGTCCACCAAGCGGCCGTGCACTCGCCTCTTTAAATCCTGCACTCAGCTACTTTCTCCTTTCTTAGGAAACCACTCGTCCCTAGACTCCGCGTAGGCTATCGATGTGCCGTATAAGCGATTGCAGGATTCGTTGACATGTGGGAAAGCATATCGAACTATTCGTTGCTGACCTAAGCGAATTGGTCCCAGTTTGACTGTCTATAGTGCAGGTAAATTGAAGGATCGAGGTTCATGGTTTATGCTACTAACTACAACTAAGGTAAATTTCAGAAAATAGCTCTACAATACGAGCACGAAATAGCTAAGCTGCAATGTTGCTTCTGTAGATCTTTTGGATCCGTCCGTAGTATTAGATAACCAAAATTTATGGTAAAGATATGAACTTACGTAGTCAAAAAGAATAACTGTGTACGATTATTACGTTCAAAAATGTAACTTCGTTTGACCATTTCAGACTGGAGTGTTGGTCTGGTGGCTTACTTTAACTAAGAAATCCACCATTATCCCACTACGAGAGGTGCAAAAAATGGCTCTACAATAGATCTATGGGCTCTGCGCATTGCACGCGCTGAACCAGTGAACATGCTGCTAAGCGTATTGCCAACAGAGATTATCGGAATGCAAAGTTCAGCCGTTGCTGCTACACGGCTACAGCGATTATTCAGCTGGAGAGCACGTCCATGTGGTCATACCTCAATCCTTGATAGGCTTCGCACAACGGAAGAAACGAAATACTGCGTGATGGCAAAGTAGTTTACTTTTCAGCCGTCACAAAGAGATGGCGAACGAGCGTGGCACTTACGCCGCCTTGGAAGAGATGGGGCATTCGTTTATCCACTTTTAAGTTCAATAAACAAGAAATCTTCTTCCTAGAACCAGACAAAATGAAAATTAAAATATCGCAGGAGCTTCTTTCACTGAGCAGAGGAGAAATTTTCTTCGGCACGCGGTGAGAGTTCCGGAGTTCCTTCCTAATTGCTGCTGCACGACCTGCAGAAACAGGGAAAAGATTGAATCCATAAGGCACTTAGTTGGCGAATTTTACGTACTTTGGACGGGAGTAATGAGGTCCATGGATGCTGGAACTTTTGGGAATAGCTCTAATTTGTCAACTCCAAATGTTGGTATACATATGTACATATATGTAAATATAAGAGGCCAGGGCTGTGAAGATCCTGTGTGGTATCACAACGTATCCAGTTGAGGGGCTAAGCTTGTTGGTATAACCACCAGCATTATATCACTTCTTTTATTAGCTATTATAAAATTATTTAATTTCATATACAAACATACATACATACATACGTATGTATTTAAAAATTCAAAATTTATGTATTTTGTAACAAAGGAAATATTTTTTGTGCCGACTTTAGTTTTTGATTATAAGGCTTAGCTACAAATCTCTTCAAATTGTTCACACTTCACAATCACAAAATATTTCTTTTATCGCAGTACTGGCTCGTCTGGCTAACACATGCTTACACACTCTCCGAATTACACATACATACTCTAGAACCATATTAGGGCACTTTACTGGAAATTTTTAGTATTTAAAAAGCGAAAATCAAAAATTTTTACTATCACGCTAATACTGTATAAATGTTATCTTTGCATGCACATACACATGAATGCATGTATGCATATGTATGTATGCTCTTAGGTATGCATTTCTTCTTATATTGGACGCATGCTCTACGCATACTAGGAATAGCAGGTAGGTAGCCGTCACTTACATGCCGCATCCACCTTTATCTACTTTAACGTTAGTCGTATTAGTGTCCTGGTGTGACGACAAAAATTGTATGTCCCATGCACGAACACGCACATATGTATTTGCACTTGGTACAAATATAAATTCAGCTATTTTTATCACTTGTTGCAGTGAGGGTTGAGAAAATCTTTTTCTAATTGCTACTTTTTAGGAGTTTTCCATAGTACCCGGTAGGAACAAATTCAAGCAAGTTTGAAAATTTTTGAGTTCTCAGCTCTAGTGGAAATATGTTTAAAAGGCATTTTATTTTTGAAGCACACAAAGATATTTGCTTTTAGATATATCTGATTGAAAATTCGATATTTCGAATGTTTCAAGGAGGAGGAAAACATTCAAAATTTTACGGCAAAAAATACGTTTGCTTTTTTTAATTTTTCGATTTATGAGATATCTGTAATATGAATTTTTGAATGATTCTAAGTTAGTTTATTTAGTTTTTTAATTTTTTCATAATAATAACATTTTAAAATTTACATAAATATATATTTACTGTTGCAGTAGAAATCTGTTACGAAAATTAGTTCCCTTTCAGTTTTCTGTTTTTAACTCACATTAAAATCAACTGGGCAAGCACATATTCTTTTAAGGGTAATTAAAATTTACGCAATAAATTTTTTTTTTAATTAAACAATTAAAAAAGGAATATTTTTTTATTTCAATATAGATTTTACAGGGACCGAAAATAATCGTTAAATATCTTGATTTTAATTTTTCGATGAAAAAATAATCGTTATTTTTGGTTTTTTTTTTCCATCAAAAAATAAGGGATATTTTTGATTTTTATTCTTTTCGATCATTTTTAACCGTTATAACGAGACTTATTTTTCATGACCGATTTAAATCTTTTATGATCGAAAAAATAAAAATCAAAAATAACGATTATTTTTTCATCGAAAAAATAAAAATCAAACAATAACTATTATTTTTTTAACGAGAAACAAAAATCAAATTTTAGCGTTTAAGTTATGATTTTTATTATGAAGGTCATAACCGTTACGGTCCCTGACATTTTATGAAAAGTTTTTCATTGCAGAGTAAGAAACAACGACTAGAAGTATTTTCAATTACAAATTCGTATAGCTTGGTTTATTTATATTTTTCAGACATATTTTTAGTACTACCCTAAACCTTAGAGTATTTACGTCTACAACTAAGGTAAAAATGTCTAGTGCCGGTAAAATATTTACATAAGTTTGAGTTTTTTTTTTGGATAAAAAATATAGAATTTTTTATGTTTTTTTCTTATTCTCTTGTTTTTGTAACTTTAGCTTAGTTATGCTGATATTTGTGACTCGGAAAACAAATGAGAACTAATCGACATTTTTAACCGACTTCAAAAAAGCAGGAGATTATCTATCAATTTGTCGGAATATTTTTTGTTTTTTTTTATGTATGTCAACGGATAACTTTGAACCACGTGAACTGTTTTCGATAATTCCGTTTTTATCGGAAAGGTAGCACCTCAAGGGTGGTTTAGTTTCGATCATTGAAGCAGGAAGAAATTAACGGTAGTCCTAAATTTGTATGTGAGAATTGAAGTCGGTTGTTTTTGTTTCGGTAAAAACTCATTTCTTTTAGTACAACTTAATGGTAAAAAGATTATTTTCTTGTAACATTTAATGAATTTTTGTTAATTTTTTCTTTGGATAAACTTTCTTTAAATTATGGATTTTATTTTTAAATTTTTCTATAGTCTCGTTTTTGTAACATAAATCCAGTTTTGCAAATATTTTTGACTCGAAGAAGAAGCACAACCTTCCCAAGAAAATTTTTTATTTATGGGTCATTCCATGTAAAAGAGGAAAACGAAAAATTATGTAAAATGCCTTAATTATTCCTATTTCAGAAGTAACGTCTTTCTAAATGACTACATTGCATTAATTTGTTGAAAAACATTAAAAAAATAAAAAGAATATGTAATTTTTGTCTATGGAAACTTTTACTTCATACATAATTACTTTACACGAGTCACAAGGACGTGTCCCACCAGTCACAATTTTAAATATTTGTAAATATTTCTATGAAGATTATATCAACAAAATTTTTAAGGAAAACGAAAGCGCATAGTATGTGTCTTACAACACAAAAAAAAAATTCGCTGAAAATTAAGTGGTTTGAATAAAATTCGTCTATGAGTGCACAAAAGTAAAATAGAGGGATTTTCCGTGTCCCACCAGTCACATTTATTCAAATAATAGTAACAAAGGACTTTTTTTGGTATTTTTTTGAAAGGAATTTTATACATTAGTTATTTGTGTATATTTAAAATATCTTTCACTGTAGTATAAGTTCCGATGGCATAGTTATAATTCACAATTGTTCACATTCTGGAGTCAAATGCCCCACTAGTGACAATGGAATGGCCCTTATTTAAATTTTTATCAGAAATAAATAGAAAAAAATTAAGAAAAATTAAGATAATTACGAGTATTATAAATGTTAGAAAATATTTATAATATTTATTTTCTTAATTTTTTTTTTCAATATATTTTTCTTAACAAAATAACTTGAAATTTATGCTGATTTTTTTACTGTTCGTTATTCTTTTTTTTTTTTGTAACTCAAGCCCTGGAATGCTGATATTTAGCTAGAGAAGTGTTAACTTTTTAACTCAGCCACGAGTTATTTTTTTCCTAAAGGGTACCTATCAACTAATATTCATACACACATGTGTGCAATATGTCAATCGTCAGCAAACAAGAAATTTTCTTTGTTAAATATGGTAATCATATACAGGGTTGCCGGTACAGTCGTCCCAGATTTCTGCCCGTCATATATGACATGATGTCAAAAATTAAAAAAAAAAACAAGGAAAAGATAAAGGAATCTGTAGCAGGAATAGGGGCGGCCATGTCGAGAACGAATTTAAATGAATAAAAAAGTTTAGATTGTTAAGTTTTTCGTTTTAGTCACGTATTTTTTTTTATTTTTTCTTTCTTATGAAATTTTACCGTCCGCTAGTTACTTCTTTAATTTAAGTATTATACGTTTTTGGATAGCTAAATAGACTTACCAGTTTTTTAAATAATTTTCAGAACAGTTTCCAATGTTTTTATGGTTTTTATTAATTGACATCCCTTTAACTAAACACAGAAAAAAGTCGGACTCTTGAACTAAATAAGTGTACGCACAAGCAAAAAAAATATATATTTTTTTTTAAACAATCTTCAAAATCGAAAATCTCGAACACGGTTAAGTGTTGGACATTATGTCATATAACCAAAGTAATCAGAAATGACCTAGATAATAACATCCTTAAGTATCTAAGACGACCTTCCCGGTGACCCTGTATAAGTATGTACATATGTATGTAAGTGTAACTTATTTTTCTTTTATTTTATTTTAAACAAAAGATATTTGTATTGGTTTTTCTTCTAGTCGCTTGCCGTGATAAGTGAAGTCTTGAAGATATTGCAGAAGTGCATAAGGCAGGTCAAAGACACTATCGGCATGAGGGTGCCTCTTTGGTTACTTGTACATACATATTGCTTCTGAACTATGCAATTGATAAAAGCAATTAAACGCTGGAAATTGTTTTAAGATTCATATTTATGAGTATTTCATTTTCAGTATCAATTGATATTCCCCTATTTTGTGGGAACCACTAAATTTGTATGCGAATGCACAAGCGAGCTCATTTTCAAAGGCATACATATGTACGTACATATGTATTTGTAGATACTTTAATTGGAATCTGAAAAAGCAAATATTCGGTACGAATTGTGAAGCCGTTTTTGAGTACCAAAGCAGTGTCACACGATTGGTACGGTTGTACAGATTTTTTATATTGGGCTATTGGTACAAAATATAAAAATCGGGACGAAATTTTCTTTGTAGTCACACTATTGGTGCAATACAGTAAACTCCTGATGAAATATTTTTACAATTTGTTTTTCATAATTTTGATAAAGACCAATATTTTAGCGTTCACAAAATTGGGTACCAATTTGCACCAAATTTTTGGCATATGCCCAATCGTTTGAAATGAGAAAAGAGTTTATTTACAGTTGACTTGGCATTTGTACTATACTTGCTTGAATTCTCGATTTAAAAAGAGGCCAAGAATTGAACAAATTTTTTTTCGTAACAAGCTATTCGGTTCTACAAGAGTTCCTGGATTAGAAGATTCTAAGTTAGTTCGGTTACTGGTATATGAAAGCACATTATTCTGTACTGCGAAATTATTTCGTTGACGTAACTAAACTCTTTGATCGGTGCAGTGCATTAGATATCTTGTTACGAAAAAGTATTTATCGAACATTGAATTAAGTGTTGTTCAAATGCTATGACGACACCAAAAGTAGTCAACGTTCAGTCGCAGCAGGCAAATGCAGCAGGCCAGTGCAATCCATTTTAACGGACCACAGTCTACGTTTGATCTTCTGGGACCTTCCCAAAGTCGTTTAGGTCATTTCATTTCTCATTCAAGACACTCATACATTAGCCATTTACAAACCTCCTAATAAGCAAAATAAAAATTGCACCGCGACTCAAAGCAATGAAAATGCAGAGATATAATAAAAATTCTTACATATTTACATACGTGAGATTTATTTATAAAAGTAAATATAAGTGTTTACAATAAATGAATCAATGGCAGGGACATTATCAATTAAAGCTTAAAAATACCAAAATGCAGTCTAAACATATAAATCCTACTTAATCATGAAAACACATTCAGCACTTAACTCATATCTACATGGCCGCTATCCGAGCTGGAGCTGTTTTTGTCATATTTACAGCACATATCGTTTTTTCCTGCAAAGTAAACATCAAACTCCTATTAAATATATTCACATTTTTGGTCGAATTTCAAAGAAATTCACCAAAACCTCTCCACGCACTCACCTTCCACATCCAATGAGCCGCGCTGATGCCGCCACAGTTTGAGCAGCAGCGCCACCAATGCGGCCATCATTACAGTCGCACCAATAACAATGAAGAATGCACCCGCCCAGCCATTAACAGCGCTTCCGTCCAGCCATGGCTCACCCTCTTCAACAATCGCCGCGCAAATTGGCCCAACTTCCACGCCATTCTCTGGCGCTGGTTGATGGCGTATGAAACCGTCAGCGCATGCGCAACGGCCAACCAGCTTGCAGACAGTATTACCGATGCAGGGCTGAAGTGTACAATTCGTCGTCTCCTCCTCGTTGCTAGGAAAAAGCACATTTCCTTCATCAATATCGTCCGCTTCGCCGCCGTTGCCGTTGCGTGCCTCCAAATTAAATTCAGTTGACTCTAGTTCAAACGTCGCGGTGCTGTCAAGGGTTGTAGATTCGATGGTGGTGCTTGTCACATCTTCGCACTCCAACTCATCGCAATCTTTTAGCGGTACACACTCGCCGCTTGCCAAATCCTTGGCATAGCCCAGATTACAGCTACAATGATTTAGCGCCACACAGCGGCCATTCAAGCAGTTCGAGGCACAGGTGGGTACGCAACTGCTCGCGTGTGCTTGGTAACCTGGCGCGCACTCGCATACCTCGGGCGCTACACAACGGCCACCATAAGGACAGCCGGACGCGCAACGTGGTTCGCAGTAATGGGTGCCATTGTGCGCCGATTTGATGGCATCGTAGCCGCGGCGACATTTACACATTTGCGGCGAACGACAGAAGGCGTTTGCTGGACAGCCAGGTTCACAGACGGGTTGACATGTCTTATTGGCCGCCATGGCATAGCCGTCACAGCAATCGTTTTGGAGGCGTATGCGTGGCACCTTCTCCACATGGACGTACTGCTCCACTTGTTGTTTGCTTTTCTTAAACCATTTCAAAACCCCGGTGGGTTTGATCTCCACTTGGCGGGTTTTGTTCACAGCTATCTCCTCATAGTAGGTGACATTTCGTAGACAATAATTGTCATTCTGATCCAAGTTGAGCGGGTTGTTCTCCGTGGAGGTTTCGCTGTTCACATCCGCGCTGGCGCTAATCAGACAGAGAGTGGATAGTTGGAACAGCAAGTAGAGGGTGAGCAGCAAGTGCATTGAGTTCCGCATGATTGGCGTTTATTTTCAAAGTCCTTTAAAGTATTTTTGTTGTAAAAGAAAAAAGGTTCTCGAAGTGCCTCCTTTGTAGTAGTTGCCTCAGATGTGGCTTACAATCTTTTTTCTTTCAAAATTTTAAAATTATTTTTTGGTGCTTTCAACTGCAGATTAATTCACTTATTTCGCTTAATCTAAGCGTTATACTCCTTAACAGTTCGAGCACTCAATACAAACTGAACGTCAATTCATTTAAAAATATGCTGGTATCCTCAACTGTGCCTGCCTGCACATTTGTATATACATAGTATGTGTGTATGTTTTCGAACTCTGTTAATCGCTATTTTGATTATGCTGCAGCTCAATAGTTATATTGCATTTGTTATTTCTTTTGTGTGGCTTAACACACCCTCATGCACACATACAAGCGCGTTTTAGGGAGATGCAGTGTACCCAGTAGGAAATTTAGAAAATGGGAAGTGTAGGTAAACGCTACTGGATATTTTTTTCAACTTCTATCCAATTTTTTAGCAATCGGCTCATTAGAAATAAAATAATTTGCTGTTGCGGCTATCAAAAATCTTTAGTAAGAAAAGTTTCGTACTTCCCTTTCGAAGGTACGATTAGAACTTTCTCAGGACTTTATAAAAGTAGACTTTAATATTTTGAAAAGGAAAACTATAAAATTGGTTTTTCGTTGTACTGATATAAAAATTAAGTAATTATAAACTTTTCAGAAATTTTCAAGATTTTTTGTGGCTTTTTGAAAATTTCTAGGAATATTCTTAGGACGTGGTTAAATTCATGTTAGGGTCTTTTGGGACCAATCCAGATTTTTCGGAAGTGCAACTTACTGTGCCTCCAGAATGTTTCGAACAACTTCAGATTCAAGGGCAAACTTAATTTTTTTTACGAATACCGAAGAAGTGTAAAAGCAAAAATGGCAAATTTTGCCTAGAATTTAATATAAGCAAAAGTTATAAATTTTTCTGGCTGGATATATTTCTTTTTTATATTTAATTTGCTAATGTTTTTGCTTTTCATTATAAATTCCTCGTTTTAAATTATGTAATAATAAGTAATAGCTGCCAGCTGCTAGGAAATAACAAAATAAAGTTCATCACTGCAAATAACGTGCCACAGCTGTTTTAACCCGTGGGTGTTTAGTTTTTTATATTTGGTTTTCAATTTTATATTAATCGAGATTAAGATTAGAGTGACGGTTGGGTAACTTGGCAATTATTAAATACAGTGATATGAGTAACTTTGGCAATCACGTGACCACAGGCGGTCCGAGTTAAGTCTGAAGTGAGAAAGAAGCAAAAGACTAATATTTTTGAAGTCCTAATATGAAACGATCTTTATTTTGTTCCAGCATATCTTAAAGCATGGGCGTAGCCAGGTACGGGTAGGGGGCTTGAGCTCCCCTAATTTATATATATAAATATTTCCCTGAAATACTAAGTTAATAATTTCGACACCGTCAGAAGTTTCTAAAATAATACCAATAATGTTACGATAGCAATATCGATAATTGTGACTCTATTTTCGTTTAATTGCGTTCTCGTTTCTACCGAAAAATGTTGCCCTTTCATTGTCCTCTTTGCACAAACGCTAAAGAGAGGATAGCAATGAAAAGGCAGCATTTTTTTTAAACGAAAAAGGCATAAGTTTCGTTGAAGAACTTTTCAGAAAACCTTGAAATCACAATCTAGTAAAACTTAAAAAATGTCTTAAGGGGTTCTTTTTGTCAAACATCATTCGCTTAGAATAGTATTACTGGTTGTTTTTATTTTATCACAGGCAGCCAGCGACAAAAATATGTGTATACATTTCTGTGAGCATTTAACTTATTAATTTTTATCAGCAAATATATACGCTTTTTTCAAAAAATATTATTTATGTATTTGCCACAAAGATTTGTTTCTAATGCTTCTTGAATTAGTGACTCAATCTAATGTTTATATATGTAGGTACTTAGGAGAAAAATTAATAAAAAGAAATGTATGTATATATATATGCATGTATGTATGTATGTATGTATGTATTTTTCTTTATTTTTATCAGTTAGAAATTTTGTAGAGGGACAATACTCTAAAATGCTTTATGTCTAAAACCAGGATACGGTAATAAACCGTGCAAAACAATTCACTGTCTAGCACTACTTCACCGCATGATACAAAAAACAAGGTAGTTTCAATAAACAACTTTTTGATTAAAAAGCAGATTTTTGGCAATTGCTCAATAGTAAAAAATTCATAGTGGCGTTACCCAATTTGAGTTTTTTGGTACAGGGGATTTTATATCATAAATTTGGGATTATATATAAAATAATAATATTAACATTTTCCTTTTAAAAATAATTAATATCTTATCCTAAAAATGTTTAAATTTGATATTAAATTCGATAACCATTCCCCGAAAACCTTATTTATGGATAAATAAAATTTTAGTAAAGATATTTTAATGTCATCTGAATCTTTCATAATGTGTA
>JAPVRG010260720.1:0-15649 GCA_029783565.1 Rhagoletis cerasi
TTTTTTCGGTGTAGTTTTGCAGAACTTTCTTTCTCCTTCTCAGGAACTCTAGAACTATTGAAAAGCTACTCAGAACAGATTAAATTTTTATTTTTTTCAAAAATTTAATTTTTTCGACTTTTTCGAAAAAAGTGTTTTTTTAGCGTAATTTTGCAGAACTTTCTTTCTTCTTCTCAGGAACTCTAGAACTATTGAAAAGCGACTCAGAACAGTTTCAATTTTTAATTTTTTCGACTTTTTCGAAAAAAGTGTTTTTTTGGTGTAGTTTTGCAGAACTTTCTTTCTCCTTCTCAGGAACTCTAGAACTATTGAAAAGCTACTCAGAACAGATTAAATTTTTATTTTTTTCAAAAATTTAATTTTTTCGACTTTTTCGAAAAAAGTGTTTTTTCGGCGTAATTTTGCAGAACTTTTTTTTTCCTTTTCAGGAACTCTAGAACTATTAAAAAGCTGCTCAGAACAACTTTTTATTTGCTTTTTTGCTACATGTCATATGCTGCGTGAATCTGGCATACACAATTTTTAAATAAATTTTTTTTTGTCAAAATATCCAGAACTTTTTTTTTCCTTTTCAAGAACTCTAGAACTATTGGAAGGCTACTCAGAACAACTTTTTTTTCTTCGTTTTGCGTCATACCGTATGCCAACTTCACAGGCATGGTTTTGCTTCCCCGCTAACTTCATAAACAGCTACTGCTGATGGTGTTTTAATCATTTTATATTTTCATTTAATTACACAATGCAACAAGATTCTGCATATTTGATGAAACTAAAACTAAATGAAAACTTACATTTCCCATAACAAAATCCCAAATGGATTTTTAGCCTATAAATCTGGTTTTTCATGCTTATTTAAAGTTGGTGACACTGTATAAAGGAAAAATTTAGTAAAATTCTATCAAATAATGGAATTCTTCTGGAAAGATTAATTCACTTGTGATGTTTATTTTTACCTATAACTTACGCTAATTGGCGCTGCCGACAATTTTTGTTATTTTTTTTTAGTTTTTCATTGAAAAATTGTGTTTTTACTGTTTCTAGGGCTGACTAATCCATATTTTATGTCTGTTTCATTGTAAAACTTATACTATACCATGTTATAAAGCTCATTTACCTATTTATGCTAGAAAAAATCAGTGCACGAAAATAAACTTTATTGTACGTTACAATTTCGTTTCGTTTATTACTTCAAAAGTTCGGTACAAAACAAAAAACATCATCACCTGTACAAAACAATAAATGATATCGAGCCCTAACCGCCGAAATAACGTAAGCGACATTTTTTTCAAAATGTTCTTTTTGATGCAGAAATGCTCCCAGAGCATCTAGATGCATGTCTGCATCAAGAAGAGAATTTTGAAAAAAATTTCGCTTACTTTATTTGGCGGTTATGGCTCGATATGATGGTCGATGAGCAATTGGGTATTCTTTTGTACGGTTTATTTTTGTACCCTGCCAGTGCATGAAAAAAAACTTTATTGTACGTTATTATTTCGTTTCGTTTATTACTTCAAAAGTTCGGTACAAAACCGAAAAAAAAAATATTATCATCTATACAAAACTATAAATGATATGATAGTCGATGAGCAAATGGGTATTGTTTTGTACGGTTTATTTTCGTGTACTGGAAAAAATAGCATTATCATGAGAATAAATGTTTATGTTAAATGTTTTCTGAGAAAAAAATAGAATTTTTACAGAGACAAAATTTTTTAATTAATAAATAGAATTTTTTATAACCTTTTTTTTAAGACTGCTTGCTATATTAAATTTTCCACAAGCATAACAGTAATGTCGCACATTTCACAAGCAGTTATTCATTTTTAATTTAAATTATTTTAAAATACAAACACAAGTTACAGAAACTCTTTTTTGCTGGTTTCACTAATACCGCGTGTAAACAAAAGTAAAAGTCATACGTTTAGTGTACGAACCGTTGAAAAAATACAGTTCTAATTTTTTCGTTACTTATTTTTATTAACCGTCTTCAAAAAAATGAGGAGGCTATCAATTCGTCGGAATGTGTTTTTTAGATATGTTACCGACCACGTTAACCATTTTCGATAATTCTTTTTTTGTCGGAAAGGAGGTACCTCAATGGTTTAGTTCCGGTCATTGTATCATAATGAAAATGGTACCTCAAGGGTATACCCACACTAATTTGGTTTAGTTCTGATAACTGTATCATGATGAAATTAACGGTTCTCGTAAATTTTTGTATGAGAATTGAAGTCGGTTTTATTTCTTGCTGAAAAATTACTTATTTTTATAATTTGTTTGCCATTTTTTTGTACTTTCATACCACAGTTTCGTAATAATAAATGATATTTATTAATTAAATAAATTTTTCCTATAAAAATGCTGTTTCTTCCCAGAGAATATTTAACACAAACATTTATTCTCATTATGATGCTACTTTTTTTAGTAAAATTATATTTTTAATATGATAAAGCATAAGTTTTACATGGAAACAGATATAAAAACCATAAAAATAGCAAAAATTTTACGATAGCGCCACCTAGCGTAAGTTTTAGGTAAAAATGAATTCCTCGACCCAAAAAAACAGAAATATACCATACTTGCCACAAGAATTCCACTATTTGATCGAACTTTACTAAATTTTTCTTATACCCAGAGTCATCAACTTTAAATACGCATAAAAATAAAACCAGATCTGTAGGCTAAAAATCCTTTTGGGATTTCGTTATGGGAGGTGTAAACTTTCACTTACTTTTGATTTTATAAATACGTAGACATGAGCCTCCATTTTGTGTCACAGTGTTGTCGGAGGGAGAAATGAAAAAGCGAAATAATTATGTTTGCCACTCATTCTTCCGATATCTACTTCACCCTCATTAACTCTGGAATAGAAAAACTCCAACATAATTTTGTTATTTTTACGCTTTGGGAGCTTTCTATTAACAAACCAATCAATAGTTGTGTTCACGTATTCTCTAGCAAATAATATTCAGTAAATTGCCAGGAACTTAATTTCCAAGAATTGCTCTCCATGAGAAAACTAACCTTGCTAGTAGTTACTAGTTTTCTGAAATTTTGATTAAATAGCTTTTTTTTCTAACTGGCAAATTGTTACAAGTAAAAATTTATCCAGTAAAAATCTAGTAAAACTGGCTGTCATTTTCGCTCTCTCAATTTCCCAAGCTTTGCAAGTTTTTGCGTACGAAAAGTAAGAGGATTTTGCTGCAGAGTGGGTACAAAAACACAACTATTGTGACTATTCAATAGTTATCGCGCGCCCAAGACGTATGTATGTAGGTTGCCTCTTTCCACGGTCGTTGTCTTCTCCTTGCACTTGAGTTGAACTTGAGACCGATGTAATGTAATTAGAAATAAATTTTTTGCCCATAAATTAATGATTTTCGCAAAATTTTAGCAATTTCTTCTCACTCACTGCCAATAAGCACAACGTGCACCGCCACGTTACTGCATTGTTGGTTTCGACAGCCGCTTCATATTGACAAATTCTGCCCTTCAAATTGCCGTCGCTTTTGCTGTCTCTCCACTTGTGTCTTGTGGTTCAGCACTCGAGAGTTGCCTTTCATGAGCAAAAGTCAGGGATGAAAAACTAATAACGTTTGTAATAATAAAATTGTCGCCCATGTTTAAACCATCGCAATTATTCTCTTCCTGACAAGACACAAATGCAATTACTTCCATCTCGGCGCGTATACGCGTAGGTATATGGCTAAATTTGCATTTGGAAAGGGCTTTTGTCGCATTCAGACAGTCATCGTTTATGTTTGCGGACTCATAAGATATTCATTACAAATATTTTTGCCAAGGTGAAAACCGCTGATAGTTTAGATTTTCAATAATATGGGTAATTATGGGTTTGTATGATAATTGTGTAGATAGAAAGCGAAAAATCTTTCTAAACCTACACTGGGCATAAATCCAGTCCAATAATAACGAAACTGCATGCTCCAAAAAGTGTCATATAATTCAAAATGCGCTTGAATCCCATTAAGATAATATAATGCAAGTAATACTTTGTTGTGTTTTTAGAAACGTTCACGGATATTTAACTATGTAAATATTAAATCGAAGAGTAGAGTGTGAAAATAAAATTCTAATTTATTTAATTTTAGTCATTTTTTAAACTACTTTCTATACACTCAACATCTAATTTGTAAATCCAATAAAAGTCAAATAAAATAATCAAGGCTACGTGTAAACGTTAAACAAATGGTCAATTTCCTTTCCTTAGTACACACAACTGCTTAGCGTCTCCCTCGAATTGTAATACTACTAAAAGTCACAGGCGACGGGAAGAACACTTCTCAATGCTGCACATCCTTTACAAATATGTACATACCTATGAATGTATACTTATATGTACGTATATAGATATGTGCATACCCTGCAGAGAGTAACGTTAGCTTATACCTAACTTTAGTCTATTTACGCGAATACTAGTGCTAACTATTAACTGTATATTTTGTTCGAAAAAAGCTAACCACTTTTGCGGGGCGATGGCCGCAAAAAGTCAGACCAAAATACTTCTGCATTAGGTGTTAACTAACTTGTAACTAACTACTTTTGGACATAAAATATCAATAAGAAAAAATTAACGTAATTTGTTTAAATTTTTTACCTGTTTATTTATTTACTTTATTTATCATTATATATATTTTTTTTATTTTTTTACATATTCTGCTTAGGTGGTCCCATATTTGAATTCCGTCAGACATAACACCAAAATGATAATATGAAATTTCGATCTTATTTATCCTGAACTCGAAGAAGAATCTGTGAAGTGCAGGAAAAAAGTGTATTCAAATTAATTTTTGTATGAGGATATTTAATAGCTAATCAAAAGTGAGGTATTAATCAAAATCCCGCAATTGATAATTTTTCACTACAGGGTACGTATGCATGTATGACCGTAAATGTGCTCTTCTGGAAGTGTACGGGCACTTCCGTTTTAACTTGTGGCACAAAATGCGAGCATTTTGAATGCATATGTCGATCTGTTCACACATGTGAGGGAAAATTTGTGGTGATATCTTAGGACGGGAGAGTGGTCCTTATTGCATACTTTAAAGCGTAAGTACACACTCTTAAATAAGCTCCTTGCGCACACAGCTCACGTATGAGATATTATAGGGCACGTTCAACGCATGTACCGCTCTCCCTCTTCTACTTCCCTACCATGTCCTCCGTATCATTCGTTGGTTCATTGCCACTTTTTACTACATATCCATTTATGTAAGGATCTAAAACTGGCGTCAATCAAGGCAAGAGAAGAGTAAATGTGGGGACATATTGCCTAAAAATATGCTACTCATTTTGCATTCCATAAGTTTTTCGTTGCTTATGCCATTTGTTTCTTTCTTAACTGGTTTTATGTTCGTTCTGTTTGCATTATTACTTAGGATACTTTATTCTTGCTGAAGTTTGTTGCTTTTCCCGGATATATATTTACAAATAGTGCCAAACTATAAGCATTGTCTCTAAATTTGTGTTAAAAGGGGAAGAGGAGACAAATCTGGAACGTCACACTTTTACTCAAGACAACTGATCTGTAAAAAAGTTCTCAGGCGCGATAATTTTTTCCTTCAACATATTGTCAGTTACAGCATTTACTTAGGCAAACTTTGATTTAATATACAATTGAGTGTACATTAGAGGGGTAAAAAATTTGTGTTTCTTGTGCTAAAATGTTAAAGTAGATACATAACTTGAATTAAAAAAGCGAGCTAATCAACAGACATTCACATCACTTGAACATAAGAATTAACCTCTTCAGTAATTGAGACAATTTTTTTTATTTTTTATACCCAAGCGCGCTTGTGCACAAGGGTATATTAACTTTGTTTACATAACGGGTGTTAGTAACAGCCTAAAGGAATCGAGATAGATACAGACATATACAGGGTGTCCCAGAAGTCAACGTCAAGCCGGAAACGGGTGACAGGCCAGTACAAAACGGTGTCACTCTCTTTCCCGCTCATACTTCGTAAAATGAATCTCTCCGTCTCACTCAAACTAGAATTACCTACCTTAAAAGTTACGGCTTCAAGGAAAGTCTTCGGTACACTACAATCGTTTTTAAGAAAGAAAAAAATTTCAAAACTTAGTTTATATTCAAAAATCAAAATTATCCATAATTTAAGAAACAATCCAGCAAGTGTCAAACCATTTTGGAATCCCTATTAAATGCGTCAACTTTCAAAGTTGCTTGCCAAACTAGCGTAGTAAATTTTTTTCAGTACAGTCGGTTAAAATTGGGCGAAGCATTAAATTTCAAATTTTTTTCGGCCAAAAAGTGTCATTTTCTTCCAAGCTAGAGCAGTTGGCTATAAATTTTAGACAACAATTTACAGAAGCATTACTCAGAATTACATAATAAAAATTAATTTGAGGAAAAGTATAAATTTGTAGTAACGGGAAATAAAAAACCATCACAATGTGTAGATTTTATCGTTTTTTTTAACGCCTATAATTTTTTTAAATAAAAGACAGATTTTTTTTTTCTGATAACTATTACAACCTGGCCTGTCACCCTTTTCCGGCTTGACGTCGTTTTCTGGGACACCCTGTGTATACCAAAATGTTCAGAATGAAAAGAGCCGTGTCTGTCGGTCCGTCTGTCTGTGCACACGATAACTGGAGTAAAAATGCAAATATCTCAACGAAACTTGGTACGCGTCCTTCTCCTGTATAACGGTGGTTTGCAGAAATACAAAAATGCGATATCTTAGTAACCACTAAAGCTTATTCACTAAAAATTTATATCTATAATGATATATTAGCGAGCAATAAGAATATTATAAATTTTTTAAATATGGCCATAGGCACGCCCACTTATGGGTTTATATTTATAACTCGGTAACCGCTTTACCAATTTCTACCAAACTTGACACAAGTGTTGATCTTTAACCAAAAAGGAAAAAATTTTGAAATCGGATAACTACGCCCACTTCCCATATAACGGTAATGTACAGAAATACGAAATCTCCGAAAAATCGGTAACTACTGAAGCTAATTTATTCAAAATTTATGTTTGCAACAATACCTTAGAAGGAAATGCGATTATAAGAAATTTTTTGAAAATGGGCGTGGCACCGCCCACTTATGATTGCATATCTGTATCTCGGTAACCATTTTATCAATTTCTACCAACTGCGACTGATTTTATTCGTAAAGGTGTGGCTATAAACACCATCAATGATATAGAAATAAAATTTTTTAAAGAATTTATCAACTTCTAAAGAGCAATTTCGGAATTTTCCCCGTTTTTTAATTTATTTTCGTAATATTGAAATAATAGCTTTTCTGCGACCTCGAAAACACATTAAAAGGTCCTTTAAAAACTTTAATTTCCTGAGGGATTTCGCGTTCGCACGGATTGAATGACGAGTAGTTTTGAGTAAAAAAATTGGACTTGAGCGACCTCAATTTTTTTTTTAATCAAGCTATGTGCTTTGATTTTTTAGCAAAAGGAACACAAATCTCGTAAGCACTGAATAATATTAACAAATAAATTGTTTTGGACAACTCTAGTGTACTTTAGGCATAAGCTTTCTTTGGAAAAATCAAATATACATTGCACCATGCAATGTTCTTTTGTATACAAAAGCGGGGTTTGATAGTATTTTAACTTCATTTTTCAAAAACCTCACGCAGAGAAAACCCCCAATTCGCACTAGGAGGGGAGCGGGGTGTGGGTTGGGGAACCATAATCGTGTAAGGATTAATGATTTCCTTGTTTTTATATTTTCGAGAAAACAGTTATTAAAATAAAAAAACCCTTATTCACCTTAAAGTGGCATTCTGAAAATTGTTAACATTATTTGTTTTTTTTTTAATAAGAAGCTTATTTCACGAAAAGGCATTGGTAATTATTTTATTTTTAGTGATTTTTTTTTTTTTTTCATAAAATACTGAGTGACATTCTGGAAATATTTAGCCGTACTCACCAAGGTGCAATGAAACATTCACATAAAAATTCAAAACAATTACTTTTATTTCTTATGTCATTCGATCAATAACTTCTAGCGCTTTTTAATTGCAATGTGCTTGGAGCAAGTAAAACAACTAATGTTAATGTTACGAAAAATTTAGAAAAAAGTGACATTCTGGAAAATTCGGAGGGATAATATTATAATAGAAAATTATAATATTATAATAGAAAGAAATATAATAAAACAATAGGAGTTATGGAGTGCTGGAGAACATAATAAGAGCTGCAGAACTTAACCGCTACAGGAGCGTGCAAGAGCGTATGCTGATGGCATCGGCATCATCGATATCAAAAAATGCGAGGTGTGTTCTGCCTTTTTCTAGTTGGATAAGGAAACAAAGCAAATGGGTCTGGTAGTAAACGAGGACAAGACGAAGTATCTCCTGTCATCAAACAATCAGTCAGCACATTCGCGCCTCGGCACCCACGACACTGTTGACAGCTATAATTTCGAAACAGCAGAGAACTTCGTTTATTTGGGAACCAGCATTAACACCGATAATAATCTCAGCCTTGAAATCCAACGAAGAATTACTCTTGCCAACAAGTGCTACTTTGTGCTGAGTAGGCAATTCAGAAGTAAAGTCCTCTCTCTTCGTACGAAAACCACGCTCGTATAAGTCACTCATCATGCCTGTGCTGGTATATGGCGCATAAGCATGGACAACGATAATATCCGATGAGGCGGCCCTTGGAGTATTCGAGAGAAATATTCTACGGAAGATTTACGGGTCTTTACGAGTTTGCGATGGCGAGTACCGCAGACGATGGAACGATGAGCTGTACGAGCTTTACAACGACATGGACATTGCGCAGCGAATTAAAGTACAGCGGCTCCGCTGGCTTGATCATGTCGCTCCAGCACTGAAAGTATTTGACTCGAAACCCGCTGGTGGTAGCAGGGGAAGAGGGACGCCTCCGCTGCGTTGGAAAGACCAGGTGGAGAAGGACTTGGTTTCACTTGGTATTTCCTATTGGCTTCAGTTGGCACAGAAGAGAAGCGACTGGCGTGCTTTGATAAACTCTGCCCAAATCGCTTAGTCGATTATAGCGGCAAAGAAGAAGAAGAAGAAAGTGCAAGTTTCAAGCGTACCAAATTTCGTTGAGATATCCAAATTTGTACTCGAGTTATCGTGTGCACAGACGGACGGACGGACGGATGGGCGGGCGGGCGAACAGACAGACATGGCTTGATCGATTTCTCCTTGCTCAGAATCATTTTGGTATAGATGTTTCAATATCTATCTCGATTCCTGTAGGCTGTTACAAACAGCCATTATGTAAACAAAGTTAATGTACCCTTGTGCACCGACGCTGATCCAATCAATACACCTCGAGAAATCTAATTTCGAATAGGACAATATAGGGGAAATTCCAGTGAATCATCAAAAGTTTAATTGCCGAAAAAAAAATCAACGAAATCTAAAAACGTGTAAAAAGTGTCATGCGATTTAAACATGTCATGTTTGGAAGGTGTACGATTTGTAAAAGAATGACCCTTTTTCAAGATACATGCTTGATATGCTGGAGCAATCTTGCTGATTACATCAAATATACTAACACATACTACGTGCGTACTGATATTTGTATGTACAGTTACCGCAGCATTTGGCATTCTAAAATCACGTACAAATATAGGACAGCAGCATTTTATAAAATTTATTGACCGCACGCTTGAGCACATTAAAATTCAAGATATTTAAATGCGAAGGAGTGCTATTCTTAAGCAAGAAAACGTTGACGAAATTTCAATATAGTCGAAATTCTGCCAACGCATACAAAATGCAAAAGTGTTGATCCAATAATTTTATTATTTGACAAAAATTGCGTAGGAATTCATAAAGTAACCCAGTAGGCAGAAGAAGGGCCTGAAACCCCTTCTAGAAATGCTTCTAGTCCTTCCATTGGCAGACACAATCCCTTCTGCTTCTCATTCTTTTTTGTTGGAAATGTCCCACTTGTCATGGCCTTACATTTTGCTTTATCTGGGAAGGGCTTCCATGTGGCCTTCTATAGTCAAAAAAAAATATTTTTTAATTTTACAACCACGTTGCCTCTGGGGGAATTCGAACCCGCACCTTCCAGGAAGCTAACAAATAGTGGCAAGCATCTCTGCGCACTTAGCCACGCATGTAAATGTGTGATCAAATGTTCAGTTTGCGTCAAGGCCAGACCAAGCGATTGGGGCATTTGCAGGGTGGTGTTTATTAAATGTTTTTTTTTTATTGAATTGCAAGCCACATCACCCTGTCACAAGACTTCTATGAGAAGCCCTATGAAAAGGACCTTTCCGAGCAGCGCTTTGCAATAAATGTTCTGTTCAAGCACCCGTCAAAGTTACAGGATTTAGTCAAGAAGATGTTACTGGATATATTTGTGTACTGAAATGTCTGCCTAAATCCTGTAAATCTTACGGCTACTAGAACAGACTAAAAGTTGAAAAGAGAGTATCATACTATGCGTACAGCATGCGTTTATGAATATTTTTTCAGGTATTGCAAAGAGATAGAGATTAGCAAAAAGAACTTTCGAAAATTTTTGGCGCTGCTAAGCGAAGTATTTTTCGTATAAATCGAACAAAACTTACTCAAAAACAGGACTGTTAAACGGAAAAGGGTTGCTAAGCGAAAATGCAGCTAAAAGCACAATTTTCGTACAACGCCCATTTTATGAAGCAGTATTTTGCTAAAATTTGTATATACATATGTATGTAGTTTAACCAATCAATCCTAGACAGCTTATAAATGTTACGTTTTTCATATTTGAGCAAAAACCTGTTTCAGAGCTCGGAAATGGTATGGAAAAAACATATATGACCATAGATAACTAATATAGAACTACTCAAGTGGTAAAATAATACCGCGTTAAATAAAAAATAGTCGTGATTAACGACAATGAGAGAATGGAGTGATTTATATAAATCCTGAGTTATTAATAATCCAGCTAGTAGTTCCTTTAAGCTTTTTGCCCTCATCCGGTCAGCTTTCGATTATTGAGAAGTCTCAAATCCATTGATTAATCACACGCCGTTTCGCTCTTCCCTTCGAATATTTGTCGATAGAAATGTCAATGCACTGTTCACTACTCTGATTCCACATCATTCTTTCTCCAGCTGCCTGCTCTGCACTACACAATACATATGTACACGTATGCATGCAATTTTTGCTTTTGGAGATGCGCATATTATTTCGTATTCTCTTCATTGCAGAATTCGTCATTACTTTACACAGTACTTTGTCTTTTCTCAACTATGTACTAAAAATAGTTTATTACACACGACCTGCTTAATACCTTAAACATATCGACAGCTTCACTTCCAGGGATCCTTTGCCCTTAAAGTGCATGCCACTTCCTGTTCATACATACATAAGTGCCGTTGCATTTAAAATAATATTGTTGATACTGACTTTTATTGTTATTATTTCGCACGGCTACTTTTTACACATGTATCTGCATACATATATTTGTATCAGCTCTTTTTGCAGGCTTTAGTTGAAGTCGTGTTTGCAGTTGTTCTAGGATTAACACGTCGATAATTCAAAATTCGAGCTATAAGAGCGAGCTTCAATAGTTCAACAGGATTTTTGCGGCACTCCATGTGTGCTTGAGTGCCCATATACCCACCCACATACTAATGAAAGGAGGCAAAGGCAGGAAATTCGTGAGCTGAGGACAACTAGCATTCGTTGGGCAAATCTGAATTTATGATTTTTGAAGTTAAGTAACCCAAGCGCAGCGAAAACGAACGCGAAATCGGCGAAAAGAAGCACCAAAAATCTGTGGATGAAGTAATCCCCGATACCGATTTACAGGACGTGACGATGTATTTGCAGATGCAATAAGTGGAGAGCAATCAGAGGTGGCAGCTACATATACTGCTTTCTTACTCCCTAATTCCAGTTTTGGTTGTACTTCGATTTCTTCGCCTTCTTGTTTATTCTCGACGTTTCACGCACCATCAACGTCAATGCATAGGAAGAGTACATATGTGCATACGTATGAGTGAGTGTATGGAATTTTATTTTATTGACAAAGCACATGAAAATAAGTTAAACACACAGAGTAAATAAATAAAAATGAGAACACCGTTAGAAATCGAGGAGAAATTGGAAAAAATTGTACACACACGCGCAATTGAACATAAAAGTGTGTCGGAAGTGGGATTGTTCTAAGAAAGCGGTATTACTTTTATATACCTACATATGTATGTATGTATGTATGTAAATATGTTTGTACATTAGACTGATTCAAAACAAATTATTTGTGTGCGATGCATCAAAATCTTTAAAAGCATCAAGAAAAAATGTGTTGTATCAAATTTGAGAGAAATCGGTTCCGATTCCGCTGTTATCGCCATCTTTGCTATATTTTCGTCCACTTTTTTGAACTCTTCTGATCTTTTCAGAAACATCAAATCTTTCTGGGGTACTTGAATTACAAATGGTGCATTGTACCATGCAAACATATGAACTGCTTCTATAAATACACATTCGCGTCACTGAAAATGTTAGGAAGATATGAGCATGATTGCTATGAGCTACTAAAAATGATTTATGTACATGTTTTTAAACATCCATTGTATAACTTTTTATGGGTTATAGCAATTATAGCAATAAAAAATTATAGAATTGATATACATATGATCGATATATTAACATTTATTTAACATTTGCATGTTAACTAAAACTCGCCACCGCATGACGGTGACGTTGTTGCTTCTCTCTCTCTATCAACAGAAAATTTTATATGTTTCTACGTACGTTTACGCCACGCTGCGTACACGTTCGTGGATACCCAGTCGGCCCAAGCAGAATAAGGTTCCCTAAGAATGCCTTTTTTGGCACTGGTTTTTTCACGAGAAATTCGGAGCACATTTAAATTCTGTATGAAAAATTAGAAAAAATCTACATGAAGAAATAATGACATTCTTTTTTTACTGCTATGGAAGGCTAAAAGTCTGCATATGATGACAGCTTCGCTGCTAAAAGCATTACTTCAACATGCTAAGACTTCGGCTAACGATCAACAACACCAAATACAAAAACAACTGAACATTTCACGAAAGTCAGGCTACAACAACCACCCCATGCAAAATTACCTTCTGAAAGAACCGTTCTACTACTTCTGAGTGGAAAAAGAACCGTGCTATAAGTACATTTTGGAAGCAACCTAGTCCGACTGAGTAACTGCACACTAACTCTAAGAAATTATGAATGCGGATGTCTTTGTTGTTATGTTATAGTTTCTGAAGCTGTGCTAAATGTTCTTCCCAATTTTGAGCTCACAAAGTTGTTGGAATTAATAGCTATCAACTAACTAATTTTCGCTAGTAAACAATTCATTATTTATTAACGTTAAAAAACTTATTAAATTAAATTTTACATTAGTCGATTTTATGGTCTTTATATGCGAAATTTCAGACATTTAGTTCAATATTTGTGGTAAAAAGACGATATTTTTGACGAAGATAATTTCTGGTGCGCGATTTTGTAAAAATTGAAAATCGCGTTGAGAAACCCCTAAACGACCACCGATTTCTCTCAAATTTTCAACAACATGTTTTTTCTTGATGCTTTCAAAGATTTTGATGCATCGCGCACAAATTTTGAAAAATTGTTTTTTTTTTTTGAATCAGTCTAATGTACATGCATAAAATACATATCTACATATCTGTATGCACATACATATATGTATATATATTTATGATATAGGAGTTTTAAGAACCACTTAACAGCCATCCATTCTAAAATACAGTCGTCTCAGCCGCATACATCCATAAATTCAAGCGTTTTAAATGGGTGGCAAGTTGATGACAAAAATCAAAGCTTTTTTTCACCACTGGAAATTGCTAAATAAAAATTGAACCAAAAACATTTTAATAACATAGGTTTAAAGAAACCCATTTCGGGTACTCTGGTCGCATATTGAAGTTACTTTATTGGGGAAAGAGCCAAAGAAAAGCAAGGTGCTGATGCAAAAAAAATTGTATCTTATACGCTAAGATTATTTCTTTTTATGGTATGTTTGTGCTCCCACTCTTCGCTTGCCAATAGCTAAGTGCTGCGTTAAAACCCTGTTACGCTACATGATGCAATAATAAAAGGTGATATGCGTAGTGACAGCTCGTTTTGGCGGCTCCCTTAGCTCAAGGTTGTATTGTGGAAGTTTGCGAAGCACGAGAGAAAGGGGAAGGAAAGAAGGTCGGATGGCCAATTTAGTACTCTTTTTCGTACCAAAGTATTGAATTAAAATTTGTAAGAACTGAGATTTTGGAAATCTTTTATAAAAATTTTATAGAAACATAAGCTAAGTGATATATCTCATGGGATACTTGTCAAATAAATGTTTTTAAGTTAAGACACCATTTTTTTAATTTTTTAAAGTTCGATACATGAGATTTTGACATAAATATACTAGAAAACATACATAGCTAACTTTTCTTTTCCTATCAAAGTATTAAAATTTGTGAAAAACTGCGATTACCATTTTTAGTACTTTTTCATGAAAATCGCCCTGACATAAAAAGTGAAATTTGCTAAGGGAGCTGAAGATGGCGATTAGAGCGAGACGAACGCGAACGTATAACAACTTCCTTTATTGCATCATGGTTACGCTATATGTATTTCCATGTGTAAATGCTACTTTTCTGATACATTCTGCTATATGATACATGCGAGTACACAAAAAAAATAGCATTTACGTATACAAATACATATCGTGTATTAGACCTGTTAGCACCGAAGTTTTTATGCATGACATTACAGAATTTTGGATTTTCAATATAGATAAAAGCATGATCTTTCGTATTTGGCGCATGCAAAGCAAAGCACACGTTACATACGAAATACATTGCGCTAAAAGAGAAAAATGTTAATAACTTTCTTCTTGTTTCAGCCATCCCTTTATTTTTAAATCGTGAGAAGTCTTTATTTTAATTTCTTTGATACTTTTTATAAATAATCCTTCACGTCGTAATAAATCATATAAATAGAAAGAAAACATTATCATTTTTAACTCTTTAACCATAAACCAAATAAATAAAATAAAAAATTTTTTAACTATAACTTGTAAAATAATTCTAATTTCGAAAAATTGTCAAAGTGGCATCTTTTACTTATCGCTGTAAACCAGAAAAAATAGTTCCACAAAAAAAGTTCGAACGTCGAAAAAATGTCAGAGATTATATGAAAGTGTTAGAATCAAAGTACGTCTGGCATTGTTTTGAGATAATTAAGGTTAAAGTTGATTACTTATTGTAAATTGAGGGTAAATGCATTTACTACGTTTATTGCCCGGTCAATAGATCGCACTACAATGTCCGAAATGACTTCGATCTCTTTGTCACCAAACAAACACTATATTTAACTATACAAGTATGCGTATAACTTATATTTTCAAAAAATTTCACTTAGACCCTTATGATTCTAACCCCTTCATATGTAGTATGAATGTATGTCCGAAGAATGTATGAAAAAAATCTTGTTTGCAAATTTTGATATGCATACCCTCTTTATTTGTGCTTTTTAGACTAAATAACATATATATGAAGTTTTATAGCCATACTATAACGATAACCCGTGCCGACTTTTAGTTGAAGTTTTAGTTAATAACTTAAATTAAGGCCGCCAAATCGTCCATGCCAACTTTGGAAATGCAATAAAT
>JAPVRG010260727.1:9328-20992 GCA_029783565.1 Rhagoletis cerasi
TTTTAGTATAGTAAAGTGCAAGTTCTGGGTAGCTTAAACTTACCGTTGGTTTTTGGCGATTTTTTGTGGAAGCTGTTGCTCATTTTCTTCATACAAAAAAATTTTCGAACATACTTTGCGTGGAAGAAAATGCGTAACAAAATTGCCAAAAATCAATGGTAAGTCCTAGCTACCTCAAACTTGCAATTTATCATACTGAAATTTAGTGGATTACAAAATTGCATACTGATAGGAATTCTAAAAAATCTGATTAAAAAGTTCAAAATTTGGATGAATATTTGTTAAATTCGTCGAATTTTTATTAATGTTCTTCAAAGTTTGAGTTTTGATTTTCATAAAAAAATAATAAAAATTTTTCAAACTTGCTAAAATGTCTATTCCCTTTTAACATTTTCGCCGCCGTTTGTACTAAGATTAAGATTACTGCTACACTAAGAAATTTTCAAACATTTTGATAGAAAATAAAAAAGGTGTTGATCTGTAGAGTACAGCATTTGAGTTTAAGGAGAGCCTGAAATTTGGGCTAAATTTGTTAGACTTTTCAAAAAAGTCGAACCTCCTTAAAGTAAAATTAATAAGGAACATTAAAAAAAAATCATAGAAATCGGGTGAGACTTGAAAAGTAGGCAGTTTTTTTGACACATAGAGATTTATTTGAGACTATTTTTGCTTTCGTATCATAGAAATTTTAGAAAAAATTATGCAAAACGAAGAAAAATTTAACAAACAGTCAATAAAAAGGTAAATTTTGCTTGAATTTAAGCAAAACGGCAACTCTGCTTGTAACGCGTTTAATAGAATTAAGTTGGAAACCAGTTAATGGATAATTTAAATATATATAAATAAATGTTTGGCGCAGTGCCACTACAATTGGGAGCTGCTTTCAGAGAAGACGCTTGCCATTTCTGTGCAGCCTTTTTGTATTGGCTAAAATTCGAGTTTTTTCATACGATACTTAGCCTCGGAAACAGCCTTTTACACCTTTTTTAAAATCCTGAATCTCTTCAAACTTCTCATTTTCAGCAGTTGGGAGTACACCTGTTTGCTCATATTCGCTATGTGGTATCAACAATTATTATTATATAAGATTTTTTACTTCTGCTCACTGCCTTCCTTTTGACAACTTTTATTATCTCAGATAAAGCTGAGTAGGTGCAACTGCAGTCATCTCTGCCACAAAATCGAAAAGGCGAGTCCTCACCTCTTATAGTGAGAAACTTTTATATAGATACGCGCCAAAGTGTTTACGAAGTTAATGAACTAATGATTTTTTCAGTTTAGGAATTTATATTATTTGTCTGTTTTTTGGGCTAACGCTTCAAAATGTCTTACTAGGATCTTCTAGCACCTCGGCTTTGCTGAACTCTTTGGATATATTGGCGTTCAGTCGCGTATTTTTTTAAATTTTTACTTTGCCAGATATACAACTACATATATGTATTTATATACTTATGTATTTATTTATAATCACTTAAAATTCAACAATTTCTTGCTAAGTCATTTGATGCTTTCCATATTGGGATCTTCAATTTCTAACCAAAATATAATAAAGCAAAATTCGCACTATACCATTGCTTTTTCACGCAAATAAATATTTATCGGCAAGTAAAGTGCTTACCACTTAACGACGCCACGGTATTTTCCATTGCATTTCATGTACCCATTTCGCAGCAAATAAAAATAAAAGTATTGCACTAAGCATGTCGCACGGATGTCATAAAAGCACAGTGCAGCAGCGGCAACTATCACATTAATGCCTAATTGCCATTGTGCGACTGCATGTCGACGAGTATGTAGGCTATGGAAATTGTCATTGTCAAGAGTTTGCGGTAAGCGCAAGCGCAACTGTTGTACAGCAACTACTAAATAACAACAATTTTACTGCTACTAATTAATGCACAGAAAAAAATCGTTGAAGCACAAGCAAACAACAACATGTAGCGCATAACTACAAGAAGAATGAGATTTCCCGCCATTAACGAGTTGCTTGCACATGCGCATGCGCATCTTCGTGTCAGCGATAAAGTTTCATAGCTCCATTTTAAGAGGTGCAAACGCATAATTCTTTGAGCACTTTTCTTAGAGTAACTGTAATTTATAGGTAACTATACAGTTTAAAGCGTTTACGTATATTTGATCGGCTATAAAAACAAATAATGTTGCCATTGTCACAATTCTGTTTGGTGTGACTTAATACATTGCATATTTGTATGTACTATGTGTGTATGTAAGTGTGTGCACATTATGTCGGAACTCACTTCCACTCTACGCAAATGATTAATGAGTACACACATGTCTGTATATATTTAAGTAAAACATGCATATATGGGGCAAATTTTAAGAAAGAAACCTGCCGCTAAGTAGGTGCATCATTTTTATGCATGGTTTATACATATATATCTATACATATACAAATATAAGACAGAATTACCAACGCATCGACGCACATACGGGAATTCTTGACGCGCCGAAGTGCCATGAAAGCGGGTGAAGAAGTAGTCAGTGGTCAGTCAGTAAAAATGCTGTAAAACTCGTAATAAAGCGTCGAAATCCACATTTTTCATTATTGTCTATTTTGCGATTTAATAGAGACAGTGAAAACTCTTTAAGCTGAGCAAAAATTTTACAGTTTGAATTGTGAAAAATTAACTTAGAGACGATTTATGCATCAGAAAATTTTTGGGGAAAAAAATTTCTAGTTTGAATCTCTGAAGACTGTTAAATGTTAATAAGAACTATCTTACTATTTTTGTGTTTTTACTACAGAAATAAGCTAAATCCATTCAATGAGCTTTTTGGATTTTCTTTTGGCAACAAAAAAGATAAAACTAAGGAAAAGTCCAAAAAATTTAAATAAACCCCAGAGAGTGGCGAAAAAATAAAAAAGTACAAAAAAATCGATAAAAATTCCAAAAATAACTTATAAGTCCACAACTCCCGAAATAATTGCGAATATTCTAAAAAAATCCAAAATTTCAAGTAGAAATTCCGAAATTTCGAGAAGAAATCCCGTATGACCCTGAAACGTCCAAAAAAACCAACAACATTTCAAAAAGTCAAGAGAAAATCATGAAAGAAAAGAAAGTCGAAAATATTTAAATAAAACCCTAGGAGGAGACTTGAAAAAATAAAAAGGCATAAAGAAAATCGAAAAAAATTCCAAAAATTATTTACCAGTCCGAAGTTCTTAAAAAACTCGCGGATGTTCTAAAAGAATCCCCAAAATTTCAAGTAGAAATCCCGTATAATTCTGAAAAGTCCCAAAGCAATACCAAATAATTTCAAAAGGTCAAGAAAAAATCTTAGGTTAACCCGAAAAATATCGTCAAGTCAAAAAAAGATGTCGAACATTCTCGAAAAAGACGAAAAATTCTTAAACGAAACAATTGAAAGCAAAATTTTAGAACTAGCTCTCAACTGAACTTGTTAGTTGCTTGGTAAACTAAGGAATTGGGTAGAATACTGTGATTTGAAAGACCCATTTATTTTTAACGAGAGCCCCCAGCCTGGAATTCCCAAAGGTACTTTCGGTTTCCCTTATAAATCCCTTGAGGTCCACTGCAAGTGTATTAAGATCATCTAATCGTTTTCTGACCATGGCCGCACAATCACAAAGAACATGTTCTGGACTCTCTTTGTATTCAAGGCATAGCCAACATTTTGTCTCCCTGTCATTATTAATTAAGTGTATATGAAAATTTAATCGGTTGTGATTTCAGTTCCATTAATAAATATAATAATATCTTTCCTATCGGAAGGATAGCCGGAGAGCCTGGGCTGTCTAAAGATCCCAATTACTCCTCAGTTCTTACTGAGGCTCAGAGCGCACCCACTCTAAGAATACCTGAGGCCACAAAATGGTTCGGGTTCCACAAAGACTGCCGTGGACCTTTCTTGTGCCAACTCGCCAGCCTAGTCAATCTCTTCGATCTCACATAGATCTGATATCTAGCATAGTGTTCCGTATTTCTCGCTGTCCAAAGTTGAAGTCTCTTACAGCAGACTTTAACAAGCTTTAATTTTATCAACATATTTCAAGAAACGGCCCGGATGGCCAATTGGCTTTCTGAAAAAACAAACAACTCAAAATGTGCTCTTTTATCCTTTTCTAAGCTTTAATTTGACGCAGGTTTAGATTGCTAATTCCTAAACCTAAATCAGCGTGGGCCATCTGCCATTTGGGACTGCAAGTTTGGTCCTGGTCCTGGTCCTGGTCTATAAATGCCACCATTCAATTTGTCTGCCATTCTTTGGCCATCCCGATCTTTAGGTACGTGGAATAAAGAGCAGAGGGATCATTTGTTCAGTCTTTGCAATGTAGAATTTTTAACTAGAACACTCTGTCAAAATAGATCTCTGTCATCGTGGATTTAGGAAGTTAGCATTTTTCCAACTCTGGTATCTTTCCGAGAATGAAGCTTTTTATATAGAACTTGTCGTAAGAAATTCAAATTTTCAGGTCTCTCGTGGCTGCAGTTGCAAATAGGTCCATCCCAGAAGCGACTCCAGATCTATAGTTGAGCAAGTTATTGAATCGTGGGTAGTTTTTTGCAATGTTTTCTACCACCATACCACGAATGCATACCACACAATCAGATAGACGAACAAGCGGTAAAACCACTCGTTGCCTTTCATTGTGGCTTGTTGGATAAAATGATGAGGACGATCTCTGTTGTGCGCCCATACACAGTACAATTATATGAATGCTTAAATTAAAGGCGGTCATTGAAACTGGTTTCAGCCTAACCTAGCTATAATGAGGTTACTAACTTGACCCCGACAACAAAAATAGCACCACCAACAACAAATTAAACCACAACAAGAGCTGCAATCATAACACAGCCACTATAGCAAGAAAATGAGTAAATTAGTAGGAGAACGTTTTAATTAAGTAAACAAGTAAAAACATAAAATGTTTAGTTTTGTAAGCAAATACACTGGTGAAGAAATGATAAACAATAAACCATAGAACTTGAGTGACGAAATTTTAGAAAATTTCATGTACGAAGTAAATGTAAATATATTGTTACACGTACTTATATGTCTGTACATACCTATCTATAAAAAACTCGATTTTTGGAGGTAACTATTTTCAAATCAGTCAAGCTCACTTAAATCTCAAAATATTTTTCAGAAATATTTTGGCGGGAGTCTTAAAATATAATAAATTTTATAATTCCGATGGAAAAGTACCGATGTTTGTTTGTAAGGAGGCTGATGCGCCCCAATAAACATACATATGGCGGCATTTGAATAAACAAAAAAATAAATAAATAACAGCATTCAAGTAGTGAAAATTTTCGGCGGAAATCAGCCAGCAAAAGGCGAAATAGTGCGTTGAAGCAACAAAACGGCAGCGAATGGCATTCAATTACCATGCGGTATGTGCGTTCAGATGCGCAAAAAACTTGTTTACATACTCTTAAGTGTTAATACAACAACTAAAAAATAAATGGTATCACAACAAACAACACTAGCCGAGTGCCATATATGGCTCGATGTCGACAATGCAATGCTATTTACTACCGCATGGGCGGCAGTCCATCGGGTTTGGCAGCATTAAAGTTGGAGCGCGAAGCATTTGAGTTAGCTCCTTTATTTGCCGCTGCTGCTATCATTGGAATCTATTTACATACATATGATTGTATACATATTAGGGTGGTCCAAGTTTTTTTTTCAGCCACCCCTCAGAACAGAAGAATATCGAAAATATGGAGACTATAAATAGTTAGTAAAATTTTAAAGTTAATTATGTATCATAATCAAGGACCGTAATCATTATGAGTTCTATCAAAAATTGATATTTAATCATTATTTGAAGATTTTAAAATTTGCGATCAATAATAATAATAAATTTCTGAGTTTTATTGTATTGCTCAGAAATAAAAATATGTGTCCATGAATATTTTTTGATCAAAAATAAAACTCATTTTTTGCGTGTTATTTTTTCGCTCTGAAATAATTATTATTTTATGATGTAATGTGGAACGATTTTCCGACATTCCTTGCCGATTTTCCGAAAAACGAAAAATGACACTGAAGATGGCTTAACGCCGAAACCGGGTTGTCTCCAAACCAAAATTGACAAGGGATGACGGAAAATCGTTCCACCATACAGCATTTACGAAAATGAGATTATTTTATGAGTTTTATTTTCTTTCATCATAAATAATGACTAGTTTTTGACTTTTATTTTTTTGATCGAAAATAAAACTCATTTATTGATCGTTATTTTATCTCTCAGCAATAAAAAATAGTATTTGAGTTTTATTTTTTTCGGCAGATCGAAAAATTCAAACCCCACACTGCTTAATGAGTGTTTAGTGGTAGATATTTTTTGCTATACACTCGCCAACATGTGCACTCAAAAATTACAACAAATTTATCAGCTATATTTTTTTCTTAATACATACATACATGTGTACATATATTAGCATATAAATTTGTTGTAATTTTTGAGTGCGTATGTTGCGCAATGTATAGCAAAACATATTTACTACTAAAGGCTTTTAGAGAGCGTTGTGGTGTTTTGAGCTTTTCGATTTGCCAAAAAAAAATTTAACTCAAAATTATATTTTTTTCATTTGAGAGAGATGAAACAAAGCTCAAGAAATAAGTTTTATTTTCGATCAAAAAAATAAAACTCAACAAACATTTATTATTTTTGATGAAAAAAAGAATGATCTTGAATTTTCAAAAAAATAAAACTTACTAAATAATCATTCTATCAGAGAGAAGAAAATAACACTCGAAATATGAGTTTTACTTTTGATCAGAAAAATATATCTCGATATATGTATGATTATGTTTTCTGAGCGATTGATAAAAATTAAAAATGTTATTATTAATTATAATTTTTGTATATGTACATCGCTCAGAATTCTTTAAATCGTATCTTATTCACACTGGGCATGAAAAAACACCTTTCCACTAGCTGGGAAGTAGACAGAAAATGAGAAAAAATTCGCTAACTATGATTTCTATAGATTTTTGTATGGTACTATACGTCTTCCAAAATTTTCCAATTTTCTCGGTGAAAATTCAAAAATAAATTTTTTTTTCATTCTCAATGATGACAATTTGCAATATTTTTTTAAGTCAACTCAATCGACAGATGAGACCAGTCGCGGCGTTTCGTCGCTTGCACGAATTAAAACATCATACTATGATTGCAAATTTTACCTAAAATTTCAATTGAACTCGCTATATATCCGACGTTTGTGTATCGATCTATATGAGATTTTCACACAATAAACTAAACTATCAGACAAAATTTAAGTTAACCAGCATATCCTAATACTTATTAAAAACCAAATGGCGGATTTTTTTAATTTTATCTAAAAAATAAGGGAGGAGGTTTTTTAAAATTAAAAGTGTGGCTTATGAAATTTCAAATCCAATTCAATGCAGCATTTTAGACGAGCATATGAAATCTTTTTTTTTTTTAAGTTTCAGATTTCAGCATAAAATAATTCAAAAGTTATAACAATATGATGGTAATTCGCACGAGCGGACTGGTGTCGCGCTTTTAAACGCTTTATAAATTGGAAAACTAAAAAAGGCAATTTTTTTATTAATGATTTGTTTGTAAGAAACTTATTTTCCGCTTGAGATTACTTAAAGCAATATTAAAAATGGCCATCATTGAGAAAAATGGCAAAAAATAAATTTTCGTTTCGAAAAAGGGAACACAAATCTATAGAAATTATGGTTGGAAAATTTGTTTCCACTTTCTGTCTGCTTCCCAGCTAGTCGAAAAATTGCTGAGCGCACCTGATACATCTGAAGTGAAACGTCCCATATATGGAGACTTCAAAGCACGGCGGCACGGTTACATACAAAAACTGGTCTGGGGGGTGCAGCAGGAAATTTCAAAAAAGTTGGGTTTCCTGTGAATTTTTGGACCACCATAGTGCACATACATATGTCACTGTAGCATTATGCGTAGTTTCATTTCATTTTCAATTTCCAGTGGCATTCTACAACATCCATTGCCATTTGTTTACATTTCGAGGACCATTTGTTTTTGTTTTATTGATTTTAGAAAATATCTTCACTGCACAGCAACAATATAATGAAAGTTAATAGATTTTCTCGCACACGATCTTAAAACTTTTTTGGCGACGCGAATATACAAATTTTCTTTTCAATACCGTAGCGTGCTCTATTCACTTTTTATGTGTTGACGAAATTTCGCGCAATGTATGACAGAAGGTGTGCGCATGCGCACGCCACGCGCACCCGCTGACTCAACGATTAAGAAACTCAAGTGAAAGTTAATGTTTGCTCATGGTCGTCGCCGTACGTGTTTGTTATTCGTATCAAAAGTCATGCGATCTGAAATGCAGTTATCGCTAGTTTTTCGAACGCTACTATCTACCGCGATTGACTACACACCAATCGCTATCGCTGAAGAAGGTAGCTGGCGACAAAATAGCATTTAGTTCCTAAATACATAATATGTACATATGTGGATATGTACTAAACAACACGTGTACATATGTATATATGCAATAGTTATCTCCTCGAAGTTTTCCCACGAATCTTCTGCTTCAGTGTTTGTATGTGTCGTTCGGTAGCTCAGCTGTGCAATCACTTAATCGCTTTGTTCGAGGGCAAGTTCATTGTTTTGATTCGTAAAATTTTGTTTGTCTTCCAATTTGTATGCTAAGCTTGAAGATTAATGAAAAGTGAAATGTGAATATGTAGAAAATTGCTCGACCCTTTAACCATGCAGTAGCAATTTTTATATCAAGTCCGAAGTTGGTGAAAGCTTCGTGATCAGGCCTTAATAGGTATCTTTGAATAGAATCCCTATTGCACCTATAAAGTAGTTTGAATTCATAAAAAATATATTCACACAGTACATTGCATATTGCGCCATATAAAACGATGGGCATGATGAGAGATTTGTAGAGCGTTCGTTGATAGAGGGCTCTGATTTTCAATTGCCTACCTAGCCCAAAGTAGCACCTGTTGACAAGAGTTATTCATTGCTTTATCTTCAGACCGACATTATTGGTGGGATTTATGCTGGATCCTAGGTAGACAAAGTCCTTCCCTACTTCAAAGTTATAACTGCCAACAGTGACGTGTATCCCGATATGCGAAGACTTTTCATGTGTTCCCAGGAGGTACTTTGTCTTGTCCTCGTTCACCGCTAGACCAACCTCTTTAGCTTATTTTTCTTAGCTGCGATTCAGATTGGCAGCTCTTATGACGCTTTCCAGCATGAAATTGAAAAAGTCACGGAGAGGTGCTTCCCAATTTGGACGTATTTATGCTCAACGTCACTCTTCATAGCCGTATTTGTTTTGTGGGGATCCCAAATTTAGACATCGCATCGTACAGGCAGCTTCTCTTCGTGCTAACAAAAGCAGCTTTAAAATCAACAAAAAGATGGTGTGCGATTTGCGTATCGAGTGTCTTCTCCAAGATTTGACGTGCTGTGAAAATCTGGTCAATGATGGACTTATCAGGTCTGAAGCCACACTGACAAGGTCCAATCAATTGGTTCGTGAAGGGCTTCAGTCTCTCACATAGTATCGTCGAAAAGCCCTTATACGAAATATTAAGTAGGCTTATTCCGCGATAGTTGGCGGGATCTCCCTTCTTGTGGATTAGACAGAGTACAGAAAGAAAATCTGGTTCCCTAAGTAATGACAGAAAATAATTCGGAGGAATAACGTTGAAAATTGGGTAATTTGTTTAGAAATTCGCGGAAATTAGCCTTGACAGGGTTGGTATCACAGGCGCTGAAAAATCTACGCATTCAGACTGTAAATTCTTGAGGCACATTAACACACAAACGCGAATCGGCTAGCTTAACAGACGTACGCATGCCGTGGACGGCAAAGCGACGACAAAAGCGAAGAAAATTAAAACAAAATTACTTTAACTTGATTTCGACACTTCGTTTGAATTTTATGTGCTGACATATCTACATACTTGAAGGAACATAAACACACAAGCGGGTATTGGTTGTTGTTGTCACGTTTTTCGTTTCATAGAGTCACTCCCGCCGCTAAAGAAGTTTTCACTTAAAAAGCCAATTTTAATCAGAGACATTTGCACGTTGTCCAGCCAACGAATAATATCGAATTGGGAGCCATACAAATAGACTCATTTTATAATTCGTTTGGCAAGCAGCAACTTTTTTTCTTGCGGCGTTCTAACGTATGACAAATATGATAAAAACTTAAATAAGTACATTTGCCATCGAGGCAAATAAAAAAAATTCGTCGTACACTCCTGAGTCTAAAGTATTTTTGCAAAGCAACTTTAGCCGAGACTAGGCATCGTCTTTTTGTCATCATGTCTTCGATATTTATAACTAGTCTGATCTTAAAGTATGATACATCGATGTTCATGTCTCGAGAAGAAATTTTTTTGTTTCGAAAGTTCATTGACCTCAAGTACCCAGTTCTGCTACTTACCCAACAGTTCTCAGTTCCTTCCACCCTAACGTACTACCCTAATGTCAATAAATAAAAGCTCGATAAAAACATGAAACTTTTGCTGAGGAAGTTTTTCGATTTGAAGGCAATTTAATTTTTTTTTTGCCGAACATATGGTCGCCTTTATTACATTTTTCATCATATCTTGGGTATTTGCAGTCGTATCTTAAGGTATGATATATCCATGTTTTCGGCTCGAGGACAACAATTTTTTATTCCAAAGTTCATTGACCGATGAAGGAAAAGTTGAATATGTAGATGAAGAAATAAATAAAGGAAAATATAAAAATAATAATAAAGATTCGTAAAGATAAAGACAAAGAAGAAGGTAAATTCAAATATTTAATATAATGGCAAAGGAGGTGGTGAATATGTACATAGGTGCAGAAAAGAATGAAGATCAAGATTAGGATGAAGGTCAAGGTAAAGGTAAAGAGTAAGATAAAGGTGAAGATAAAGATAAAGATTAAGATATAAACATAAAGATAAACCTAAAGATCAAAATAAAGATAAAGAGACAAAAGTAGAAATAGAGAAAGTGATACAGATAAAGATAAGAGGCAGAGAAACGGAACTGAATATGTTGTGTTATGATGTGTTATGCTTCATATTATGTTGTGTTATGTTAAGTTATGTTATGTTTTGTTATGTTATGTTTTGTTATGTTATGTCATGTCATGTTATCTTAGGTTATATTATGTTATGTTATTTTAAGTTATGCTTTGTCATTTTATGTACGTAGGTTAACGCATTTCAGCTCAACTCACCACAGCTCACGATGCGAAGCAGCGGTGTAAGAACAACTTAGGTTCAAATTAATGCAACGATGAAGGTAAGGTTGAATATGTAAGTGAAAAAAGGAATAAAGGAAAAGATAAAAATAAGAATATAGATCCGTAAAGATAAAGACAAAGAAGGAGGTAAATTGAAATATTTAATATAATGGCAAAGGTGGGTGTGAATATGCAGATGCAGAAAATAATGAACATAAAGATTAATATGAAGGGAAAGTTAAAGTTAAATATAAAGATAAATATAAAGATGAAAATATAAGCCTAAAGATTAAAATAAAGATACAAAAAACGAGACGAAGGTAGAAATAGAGAAAGTGATAGAGATAAAGATAAGGGGCAGAGAAAAGGAATTGAATATGTTGTGTTATGCTATGTTATGATGTGTTATGCTTTATATTATGTTATGTTATGTT
>JAPVRG010260728.1:0-14517 GCA_029783565.1 Rhagoletis cerasi
CAGTTATTTCTCAACGTTTATTTTTTACGTTGTCTGATAAACGTTGTATTATAAAGATATTGATGAAGATGGAGATGGAGAAGAACATAAAGAGGATGAAATTAAAAGTGAGACAGTGAAATAACTGTTATCAGGCAACGTAAAAATAAACGTTGGGCGATAACTGTTATCAACCAACGTAAAAAATATTTCTCATCTAATAACTGTTATAGAACAACGTTTTTCCGATAAAACTTATAATAATGCATGTACATCAGATATGGGGGTGGTGCACTAAATTTTCAGCCTCTAGATATTAAGTCGCAAAATTTTCCACTAATCGATTGCACTCATTCAATTCTTTTCCACTATCACTATTTGAGTATAGTTGTAATGAAATTTTTTTTCCACTATTTTCGGTAAAAAAAATTTAACTACAGCCTCCAGCAGTGGCTATGCAAATATTTAAACTAACATAATCTCTTTCATATATTTTTCCGTAACAAAAATGCATCCAAGAATAATATCAAATAATGTGGTATTTGTATTCAGGGTATTCATCTAACCGCGGAAATGCCTCGTAATCGCGCAATACATACATACATATGGGTCGCTACATATCAAACCTGCCAAGTCTCCCATAAGACAATTTTGGGAAATTGTAATTCCTGCCTTTCTTGCAGAATTTCATTTCGAGAATAAAAAACCATGGAAAAATAAGCCGTATTTAAAATAAAGCAGTCTTGGCGTTGAACTTAAGCACGTTTGAAGAATACCAAAACTTCCCAAAATTTCTTATAATGTCATACGATTGGCTGGAATGGACTTAAGCAATTCTGATTTACAGTTACGATAGGACTTAGTCAACGTTAATTAGTCACATTGCTTTAGTTTAAACTATTAATTTGTTCGCTCAGTGGGTATTGTATTAAAAATCTTTTCAAAATTCCGTATGTGGACCTAGGCAGTTTGATATGTACTGCCTCATATGTGCTCTACCATAATTGCAATTTATTTAGTGGAAAAATATTTTCATTCACTACTTAAGTTTTTAGTGGATTTTTTTTTTGAAGCACTACGAAGAATTGGGTGGGAATTTTTTACTTCCACTATCACTAAGCCGGAGCTTTAAAACTTTTTAGTGGTATATTGGTTTTGTTTCACTAAAAAAGTTGGTAATAATATCCACCAGCTCCAGTTTAACTATAGTGAGCGGTAAAGAAAAGCTTGGTGCACTCAAAATGTAGTGCACTACCCCCATGTCCGATGTACATTCATATATAAGTTCGAAGAAAAATAGGAATCAAAGAATACATTTCGCTCTCCATCATAATGTGAATTCATAATTCATATTAAATATGTATCTTAATTATGTCAATCATTATCTGAGGAGCACATCTGTTAACTATGTTGACTCCTGTAAAAAAATACATACATACTTATGCAGATATGTACCTACGTACATATTTCATGATGCAGTTCTACTTATTCGTATAGCTTCATCTTTACTTAGCTGGTTTTGTGCCTCGGCGTAAATGTGTACACACCAGTGACGCTCAGATACGTATTTACGTACAGTACGGTAGCATTTACGGTATGCCTTCAAGTTCCGTTATTCACCCCTAAAAAATTGGCGTCAATACAAGAGAGGGCGATTTCCCGGTTTTTCCATCTATTGGAAGCATTCGACCGAGGGATATGAACACTGTTACAGCATTGAACGCCCAAATTCCAATGGAAAAGTTGAACATACCCCGTTATTGCCACATGGCTTGTAAAAAAGAACCTCTAAAGCGTTAGTCTGTATCGGGATTTAAAAATAGTTTCAGCTTTCACCATGGAGCGGTCAGATAACGAGAACCGTATCGCTTTTCTAGTGTGAAATGAAAAGAGGTGATATTTTCAAAACGCCAGTGGTCGGCTATGAAAAGAATATGATGGAAAAATGCAAACGTCTTTTTTTTCTGAAGCACGATGATAACTTGCATAGAAAAATCCGGTTTACCGATGAAAAATGTTTACCGTGCAGGAAAAATTTAATAAACAAAATTTTACCGTCATCTAGGGAAGCATCTGAACTGCTGATCCATAGGTCGAAAAGGATCATCACCCAGCTTCCGTCATGGTTTGCTGGAGTACTTCTTGCGATGTGGTCACCTGCATGAATTTCTGCGAACAATGGGTCAAAACATCGGCCAAAGTATGCCAAGAAAACTTTATGGAAGCTGTTGTAAAGCTACTTAACCATACTCTGTTCCAAAACCAATCATAGACTTTTTAGCAGGATTCGGCGCCGGGCTATACAGCTAAAATAAATCAAACATGGCTCCAAAACAATTTGCTACCAATCATTTCCTCTGAAGCATGGCCCTCTGGAAGTTCTGATTTGAACCCGCTGGATTACAAACTGTGAACAGTTTTGGGGTACATGGTTTGACACAAAAGAAATCCCAACATTGATTCCCTTAAGACAGCTTGGATTTGTGCTGTGGCCAATTTTCCAATGCACGAGGTGCGTGCGGGTATTGATGATTGCTCAGTCTGGGGCTTAGGCGTGCGTGAAGCCCAAATGCGGACATTTCGAATGAATATTTCCGTCATCGTCGACGCTCGTTCGCGCATCAGTAAAATGGCTGATGATGGCTGTATCGTCACTTTTACATACGATGACGATATTCAGCATAGTTCCTAATATATATGAATAAATGTAAAAAACAATTGCTGTAAGGTATTGGGCACAAAGATCAGTATATTCTGATAACATGGCATCCCATTGTGAAGGTTGCTGTCTCCTGCCTTTTGTGGCTGCTTGTCAAGACTGTTTTCTCGTTTTCTCGCCGGCTGACGAAAGGTTAAATTTTTTTAGTCAGCTCATTACTGAAGCAATTGAGGCGTTGGCCTTGCTTTCTACGCGACGAATGTACTTAGCTACGACCATGAGAGCAATGTCGCCAGCAAAGCCTATTTTATCTTGTGGGGAACTGCAAACATAATATTTCTGGGTGTAGGACAAAGAACCGAACCTTGCTGTTATTTCGTACGATCTGCAGAACTACGCAATCTTCTTTTGTTCAGATTTTCTTAAATCTGTTCAAGTAAAGACATCCAAACACTGGAAGATATGTACATACATATGCCACACACCGCGAATGATGCCAGGTTAATCTCAAGCTATTGTTATTTCTTTTTCATATTCGACACCATACTCAAGTGATTTTTAATATACATAAATAACACTAGGGAGAATCTTCATTTTTGAAACGACACAAAAAAACGCCGAAACGCGTTAACTTTTTTTTAAGTCGTAAATTACGCATCTGTATACCTTTGTTTTTAGCTCAGGCCATTTTCCCAAGATATATTTTTTTTGAATTGGCATTGTGAATGAAATAAATACAAACTTTAACAGAGAAAAATGTTAAAATAATAGGTTTTTGTAATTTTTTTATTCAAAAAATCAAGCTACTAACGAATAAATTCGATGGATAAATAAAAATATTGTTAATGGTGAAATGAAAATGCGCAATGATATTTTCGTAAGAAATAGGAGCAGCAAAAAATGTTACTCATACGCCGTGCACGAGTATTGCCACGTACGAGTACAAGAAATAAAGGGTGTTTTTTTAGACATGTGGTTTTCAAGTAGAAATAAAACGCATATAGTTTAATGTTATGGCCAAGAATTTAGCCTTATTATAAAGATAAAGGTTTGCCATAATATTTTAAAAATGATTTCGGGCAAGTGACTGGCTCGAAATTTTTCCGACCACTTTTTGCAGCAATTGGGGCCGTATATACGTTTTGCAAACGGTGTTCCGGAGTAAGTCTGTTCATTATGAAATGGCAAACCAAACTGAGTATAAATCAAGTAACAGCTGTCAAAAAGAACAACTCCGAAAAAAGTATTGCCTCATTGAAAACCACACGTCCACAAAAAACACCCTTTATGTTATTTTGAATTTTTTCCCTGTTAAAATTTAAACTTTTCCTCATTCACAATGCAATCTTGAAATAACTTGATCTAGAAAAACGATATACATACAGTGGCGAAAATATAAATGGGGAAGTGACATTTTAGCATCTTTGGCTATTTCCCTTTCGTTTATTTCAGGTTTATTATTTTATATGAAAGTGTAGCTCTCTTTATCTAACAAATACCATGTAAGTCAAAAAGTTTCAAGCTGTATGCAAAAATTTCGAAAATTCGACAAAGTGTAAGCTTTTTAATTAGATTTCTTAGAAACATTCTGAGTATGCAATTTTACATCGCATTCAATTTTAGTATGATAAGGTGCAAGTTTGAAGTAGCTAGGGCTTACCGTTGATTTTTGGCAATTTTTTTTTTGAAAGACCATATGAACTTTGTATGGAAGAAAATGCGTGAAGAAAAAATTGCCAAAAAACAACGGTAAGTCCTAGCTACTTTAAACTTGCTTTTTATTCCACCAAAATGTAATGGGCTACAAAACTACATACTCAAAAGAGTTCCAAAAAATCGGATAAAAATTTTGATTAACATTTGTTAAAATTCGCGGAACTTTCATAAATGTTTGACATTTTGATGTACATGCTTTGTTTTAGATGGTAAGCTATATTTTCCTAAAAAAAATAAACATTTTTTTACCAAAGAAAAATAGCTAAAACTTGCTAATATGTCTCATCCCTATTTACATTTTCGCCACCGTACATAACCGTAATCTACGACCCACAATTAAGTTTACGTGTCTCGGCGTTTTTTTTGTGTTATTTTAGCGTCCCTACAGTGTTATCTATTTTATGTTGAAAACATTTTACAAAAACCTTTTTTATACTCATCCTCATGGCTCATCTCTAGCACAGTTTCCAACATGCAACACTTACACTGTACATCCGTACATTAATTTAATTAACCATTCATACATATGTACGCATAACGAACGAGAACAAGAACAAGAATGTGTCATCACCATTTCTGTTGTGCAACCAACCAATCATTGTAGGAAATGAACACCAAAAAACATTCTCATGAAAACCAAATCATCTTCGTTAAAGAGAATTCCGAGTTTTCGAGTGGTTTTTAATAGGTTTAATTAGGATTTAGATAACAGGATATACATATAGTTATAATTTATATTTTAGTATTACATATATTACGGCTAATAAGTTCACACGCATATACAACTATGTACACATGTAAATTGGCGTATTAAAGCGACAGGATCTAAGCTAGATTAGGCAATAAGAAAAGGAAATGCAAACTGCACATATTTCTCTTTTAGAATGTCTACATATGCATTTAATAGTAAGGAAAAGAAGAAAAATAAGAAGCACGCAACAATTAAATAAATATGATAATCATAATATTGGCTAATGTATAGATGTAAAAATAATGATCAAGGCTTAAAAAATAATAAAATAAAATAATATTTTAGTATATTAAAAAAAAAAAACAAGCTATATCTATACAAATAAATACTTTTACTCGGTATATTGCTTAGCGTTTTAAGTTCGGCGTTCCATTTCCGCTTGCGCTACATATCTCAGCACTGTATTTGTAAGTAAATATTTGAATGAGTTTTGAGACAGCCACAAAAATTGACAGTTGTGATAAGTTGAAAAATGAATTTTCAAATGAAAAGAAATTGGCAATGTATACGCGTAACTTATTTTTATATACATAAATTGGTATTATCACATACATACATACATACATACGTACACACGAATGTGAGAATTGTAGAGTGAATAGAAAGCAATCATTTGTTTTTTTGCAAACTTACGCAAATGCATTTAAAATTCATATTTTCTGAACAGTTTTTAAAGCCAAAATATTTTATTTACTTATGCATAGTCGCTAGCATACATATTTAGCATATATGTATGTACTTTTTGAACATACATACTTACATATATATGTACATATTACATATGTACATATAAATACAATAACTGAATGTTAGGGCACATCGGCTGATTCGCTTATTGCGTCCATATTCATATGTATTTATATATTTTTGGATACACATTAATATACATACATACATACATGCAATGCATTTTTCAAAATTCTTACTATTTTATTGACATTTAAGTATTAGTATAAAAACGCGACTAAGGGCCGTTTTCGCAAGTAACTTTCAAAAAATGTATCTGCCCTTCAAACACATTTTTTGAGAACAAAATTGGTATTTGAAAGGCAAATAAATTTTAAAAGCTACTTGAGAAAACGGCCCTAAGTGTGAGAAAGAACGTGCGTAATTTAACGTTTGAAAAGAGCTCCCGAAATGTGATACTAAATTATGTAAATACCCATAATGTACTGTAATTGGAAAAAAAACAGACAAAAAAAATTAACTGAAAACAATTCGAAAGTCAGATTAAGTTAACTACATACATACATATTTGATACTTTTAATAAAAAAAAAAATTGTATTTTCTTATAAATTTATATTCATTGGCTATTAGTATTATCCTATTGGCAAAGAAAATCGAATTGGCTTAAAAGCAATCAGACGGGAACACCAAAAATACTTGAAACTAAGTTTTCGAAATTACATAAAGGAACTCAACCTGTGAAATTGGATTAACATTTTTTTCGTACATTAATAAGTGCGCACATTTATACATACTTATGTATTCAGTATGTGTATGTAATTTGTATAGTTTTAAGATGTCAAAATTGTGAAAATGAATTGGCTTAAAAACGAAAGAAACTGTGAGCATTACAATATTGTGGTATTTTCTAAATTGTATACATAAACATAGGCTTTACATACATATGTACATTTACAATTTGCGTATTGAAGAACAACTTACAATAGTATCGAAAATTGGCTTAAGAATTATAATTAAGAAATTGGCAGCACAGTAAATTTTATTCTGAAAAAAAAAAAAAAAATTGGCTTACAAAGGAAAAAAAAATTGGCATAAACTTAATTTATAAATTATAAATAAAATAGGCTTCATTTGGCAAATCACGCAAACGAATTTTCCTGTAGTGAAAGTGTGTAAGAAATTAAAATAGTATTTTATTGGCTAACTAATTAACCATAGTTGCGATAAACAAGAATTGGCGTTGCACAACAATCGCAAAAAACGTTGCTTCATCATTTTTCACCGGAAAAGCTGCTGCACACAAGCAACATACATTCATATTTATGTATATGTGGATAACGGTGTCTTAAGTTGTGTGTAGCTAATCTTCTAGTGGAAATGTTCATGTTGAGCACTTTTCCTATCTATAATTTTAATGGCTAAATGGCCAAAATATATGTATGTATGTGTAGGCGTTATAATTATGTACTCACAACTGTGACATTTTCGTAGCTTTAGGTCGATGTCTATATTCTTACTAAATATGTGTATGCTGTAATTGTGTTTGTATGCGTATTTTCGCTTATATTTATACATATGTATGTAATTTAATCGACCTTACGTCACTATGAATATTATAAAGCCTTTCAAGATAAGTTTTCACTGAAATCTCACAAGAGAAGTGAGAATTTAAAAACAAAGAGTGTTAGTTTTTTCACACATTAGGGTGTCCCAGAAATTTTTAGTTTTCTAGAAACCGCTGCGAAAAAAATGGAATAAAATGAATTTGATTATATTTTTTCTTTTGTGGCTGCATTCAAGAGAACTCTTTATTTAAGTAGTAACAGAGCTGAATTAGCACCACCCACCTACATACATACTTATGTTATTACATGCCACATAGATAAATATGCCATAAGTCTTCTAAAATAATGGTAATATTTCTGCGCTGAAAAGGAATAACCGCGAAAGTCGATTTCAGCAACCATCTTCATAATACTCGGGAATCTGCCTATATCTACATACATATATGTAGGCATTTACATGAAACTTCCACCCCTAACAATACTTTTTAAAAGTTATTATTCAACAATTGAAGGGGCTAGAATCAAACGGATCTAAGTACGTCTGACATTGTTTTGAGATAATTAAGGTTGAAGTTGATTACTTATTGTAAATTGTGGGTAAATGCATTTAGTACATTTATTGCCCGTCAACAGGTGGCACTACAATGTCCGAAATTACTTGGATCTCTTTGCCACCAAATAAACACTATATTTAACTATACAAATATGGGTATAACTTATATTTTCAAAAAATGTCACTTAAGCCCTTATGATTCTAACCACTTCAATTGCATTAAAAATTATTTTTCTCGAAATTTGGATGTTAGACTTTAGCGGTTCTTCCTTATAATCAGAAATTTTTTAAAGGTCTAACAAAAAAAAATTAAAATCAAACTTAAATATGTAGTTGTTAAGCGTAAATTGCGTGCGCATAATCCATTAATGTATATACTTTAATCGGCTCTTAAAGGGTAGAAATTTAGCATTAAAACTTTTTATAATAAATATAATATTTACCCTTTTACGATGCATAAAATAAAAGTGAGGAAGCTTTCATTGACCGGTGATTAGTTATGTGAATCATAAATCATATGGCAACAAATTAAGCAAAACAGAAGACATACAAAATGCTTTCAATCCAGTAAGCATTTTTTTAAATATTTTATACGGCACGTACTAGAAATAGCAATAAAGATAAAATATGCATGAAAATTATAAACGAAATTAAATACAATAAGAGAAAAGTTGAAGCAAAGTAGCAAATAACTCATGGGAAACGATACAAACCGTTATAATAATTTGCAACAATTACAAAAATGATCAAATACCTCAACTTTTTTAGTGAAATTCTTACAAGAAACCAAAATGAACTGTTGAAAGCCACATACACACACGAATTGCAGATGAAAAGGGAAATGTGAAATTAAAAGTTAATAAATGAGGGAACTATGACGCGTTTGAGGTTTACTTAATTGAGAAATTGCAAACGAAAACTAAAAAAAAACTTACAGAAAAAGGAGAAAAATGTATACAAGTGCATACAAGAAATCTTAAAGGATACAAAAAATGAAAGTAGCAGCAAAAAATCGTAAATATTTAGAACATGTAGAAGTTCCCAAACCGAACTATCGAACCAAGCATTTTTTTCATCAAAGCAATGAAATATTCGCAATACCGACGATATAGAGAAATCATAAACCTATATAAATAACCAAACGATATCATCATTATTATTAACCATAATGGAATTGTAATCTGTCTTATTCTGACACTATTGATTTTGCATATACATTATTCAGAGTTTAATAAATAAATTAAACTGTTGCAAATGATAAACTTAAAAAAAGGACAGTCTGAAACGAACTGTGCGCACCCCCCGAGAGTACTACATATATGGCATTTGTAGCAGTGCAAAAACATACATACTTATGCATATGTACATGCAACATATACGTGTACGATTAAAACAGTGTATGTACATATGTACATAGTTTGTCAGTGCAAAGCAATTGTGAGGGGCGAAATCAGGTGACATCCTTAAGATATCCCAATTTACTGCGTGAAAATAGATTAAAAAAAATAGCCATAATGCAATAATGCTGCTTTATAATTAAAGCTGTTACACACACATACACACACTCTTAATGTAAAATTAATACAAATCAAACGAGTGAAAATAAAATTAAATGAGATATTTAAACTTAAGCCACTAGAAACTCGAAAACAGAACAAAAAATAAATATTAACTAAATACACATGCCTATGATTGAGAAAATAAATAAATAAATAAAGATAAAATATTCACTAACAGTTTTAAAATCTAAAGACTTCTCTAACAAGTTTTGTTCGCAGCATTTTTAAAACATAATGTACACACATATTGTATGTACATATTAGAGGTCTGCATGAATCCCTTGGAAACGGCAAACTAAATGGCTCGGCTTTACATACTATACCAATATAGTGAAAAAACAAAACAATCACGATAATCAAGAATATCTGGTCTGTATTATAACAAAATACGAACAAAAAAAACTAAATTGAATTGAGTTGAGAAATTTTCATTCAAAATTTTAAATACTTTCAAAACTTTGAGAAACTTTGAACGCAACATTTTTTACTTTTCGCTTAACTATTACTTTTAAAAAACTGCACTTTTGCAAGTTTTGTTAACAATTTTGTTGGTTAGCAAATTCTCTCTTTTACTTTAAATTTTTTTAGAACCCAGCAACTTTTACACAAAAATTGTTATCGAAATTTTTTATATAATTTTACTTCTGTTTTGTTAGTTTTTTTTATTTTTTGTTGTTTGTGTGAAATATTTTATTTTTATCAGTATTTTTCTTTTAATCGAACTATGTTGAATTAAATGGGAAAATAAAAAACTATTTTATCAGAATCCCCCCCTCTCCCCCTGGCTACGGCCCTGAAGGAAACGATTCATTTTTTATTTGTATTTCTGTCCCCATTAAAGGTAATTTTTCATAAAAAATGTATTTAGTGAATTTTCACTCTATGCTAGCCAAATGCTGGTTCTAATATATGTGACCCGGCCTATGAAAAGGTGGCTTATGACTCAAAAAAAAAAGAAGAGCACAAATGAAAGAAAAACAGCTGTTTAAGCTGTTTAAAAGCTGTTTCTCGCAATTGCTTTTTTGAGTCATAAGCCACCTTTTCATAGGCCGGGTCACATATATTAAATCTGACGCAATATTCACAATTCTTCTGTACTGTGTTCGGCTAAAAAATTTGAGTCAATTCATGCAGACCTTTAATACTCTGAATAACTTCCATGATATTGGTTCTGATAAAGAGTACTACATATGTACATAGAGAAATGGCGAACAAGTTTTAAAATTTTTTCAAGACGCTGCATCCAAAGAAGGAACCAAAAAAAAACTTTTTAAAAACTTTATGCAGCCCACATATTTGACAGTTGTTTGTATGTGAAAATTGTCAAATATGGATATGAAAAAAAATGAAACGTCAGTATTTGGCACACTGTATACACTGGGATGCAGCTATATTATTTACGTGTTTCACTGGCTAGATTTTTTTGATCAGCACTTAGAATTTATTTTCACTTAAAAATTAACTAAGCGCAGGATATTTGGAGAAGGCATCCTACAACATAAATTAAAATGTTTATCTATCTAGCAATATGTACTTACATATGTAGAGCATATTCACAATGCACCTCATTATATGTATGTAACTTAAATAAATAATTAAAATTAAATAATTAAAAATTTACCTACATAAAACTTACACCGACACATACACATACATTTATTACTATTATTATTACTATTAAAATGTATTGCAAAATAATAACAATATTTTATTACTTCTCGTATTTATTTACGATCAATGTATTTGAATTAAATATTATAAATATGTTACACTATGTTACAAGCTATATACTTACATATATAAAATACTTACATATACATATAACTCAAAATGAATTACGAAGCTTAAAGAATTTGTAAACTAGATGAGAATGTAGTATTTAAAGTGAGTAAAGAAGATTACATAATTGTCAAATTAGCCCAATCCTCCTTATAACAAAATACAAACGTTTAACATAGAAAAAATGGAAGCGCCGACCGCCGTAGAATTTTGTTTTGCAGTCGACGGTGCTGGTTAGTTGCGAGCCAGCTTCCGGTGTATCGTTGAATTGTGCTATTTAAGGTAAATTGTACTCAGGTAAGGCACAATACACGCCCACTGGAGCGAAAACGGCGAGTAACAGCAGCACCGAAGCGCACGGTTGCATTCGGCCGGCTGTTTGCGTAGTCAGTCGTATGCATACCTCGAAAAGTTGTTCGTTTTTTTCCTAAACTATAAATGATTTAATAATACTATAAAAAAGAGAAAAAAATATGAAGAGTTGGACTGCTTCAGTTGGAATGTAAATTATTTGCTCGTTGCTTTGGAATCCATAGAAAATTTTGTTTTGTTTTTTTGTCATCCGGTTGTATGCTCCTTTAAGGAATTAGACAATTACGGAGTTAAACGAGAGAGCAATCGATCGATGAACATACATTTTTTAGCCTCATTTCCAATGAAGAAACTTTAATTCCTTAAATTAGTCAAATTTAATTTGGACCTGAGCGATCTGTACTAATGATCGCATTAATATATACCTACCTACATACAAACATACATATAAATAAAACAATTAAAAATAAATCTTGAAGAATTTTGAGCAATGCAATATTGGGCGCCAATTGTATTTTGGTTGCAACGTAAATAAGCGGAGCACTCTGCCTTCCGCTGAACAAACCAAAAACGGAGTGCTGATTTGCTGAAGCGTGCTGACATCTGCAAAACTTTGACGTTTAGAATATACCCGAAACATAAATCGCTGGAAACCATTTTTATCATAGTAAACCATTTGACCAAAATGCATGCTTTGAGACCTTTTATTTTACTAAATCCTGATGCTGATCTTTTAGGTATCCAAAACGACAACTTTGTTTTTTTCTGTCTACTAAAGCCAAAGGTTCGCGTTTTAGTAAAGATGGAAAGTAAGTTTTGCTAACGAAATTATAATATGTACAGAAAAAAATTTGATGAAAATAATAAAGAATGAATATGATAAAGAAAAAGACGACAAAAATGCTACAATGATACAAAAAGAAAAACCTCAGTAACCCTCAAGTCCCTCACAAGCAAGTTACAAAAAAAAAAAAAACACAAAAACAAAACCAAAAAGCACGTATAAAGTGAACCACAAGACAAAAAAATCTTTCTCCTCCCCCCTTTCGAAAGTACAAATTGTTTTTTATGGTAAATGAAAATAAAGATTTTTTAAAGAAGGCGATCAACGCATCGAAGTTGGCACGTGAGTTTGAAGAGGATAAATAAATAAAGAAATAATAAATTACAGTAAAATGAAATTGTGAAATGATAAAATAATGATTTTCGGATAAAAAATCTTAATACGGAGCGTATGAAAGAAGGGGCAAAAACGAAAACAACAAACGGAATGGCGTTGGAAAGGCATTTAAAATAAGAAGAAGAAGAAGCTAAGAGCTTTCAAGCAAATGCAAATGCAAAGCAAATTTCAAACTGAACAGCAACAAAATTGTCGACATCTCTCAGTCGCATTGCGCGTACATACATACATACTTACATCTAAACTAATAGACATTTTTAAAACTACATATTAACAGTATGCGGTGGGACAAAAGAAAAGAAAATAGCAGGAACTTTTTAAGTGACCGAGTACAAATCGTAGTCAAGGCCGAGTAAATTACAAAACTATGTTTAAAACTTTCCTGACATTCTGAATGTATGGACTATCGATATTTGCCGATAGTATTGATGAACTCCATCGATATATCTAAACTATCGGCCAAATTTAAATGCATAAAAAATGTACTACATATTTGGGTCGTATTAATAAAAAATAAAATGGGTTTGTTGAAGTGTTTCATAAAATGGCATTTCAATAGAATTTTTCCATCCTCGAGTGTCTTTGGGGCAATTCAATTTTTTAATATAAATACATATATATATATATATACATATTATGTATGTAGGTATATTATGAGTTTTTCTCTCGAAAGAGTAAACTTCAAATTTGAATGATTTTTACTTTAGGGTCCATTTTTCTGCTGAAAAAAATTCTAGTACGAACTTTCTCCATATACCAAGATCTTCCTTTTTCGATTTTTACTCATATCATTATAAGGCGGGAGCTTTAAACATTCTGATGATTTTTTAACTCTTTTTAGCTCACAATGCCTTTATCTTCATAATTTTTTTGGAATTTATGTGTGGATTATCAGAAATCAAATATTTAATTTGTGATGTCATGCCGAAAAGGTTTTTCGGGAATAATTTGGAAGCTTCAGGGGTTTAGAAAAGTTTTAAACAGACATAGTTCCGACCAGAGCTACTATACATATATCTGTACTGTCACGTAAAGAGTTCATTTTCACTGTTACACAGTATTATTACAAAAAAAAATTATAAATGGGTCAATCCATGTCAAGTCAACGAATGGTTGGAATCGACTATTTTTGATTTGGATGAATTTTTGTTAGAATTTTTCTTTTATCATATAAGAAACCAAAAGAAAATTTAAAATGTTTTTTCGAGAGTTATGCAAATCCCAAATTTCACAATATCCGGGATTTTGTAAGTTTATTTTTTGAATATCTCGAAAACTATTATAGTTAAAAAAATTGGCTATAAAGAAAATGCAAAGTATAAAACAAAAAATTCAAAAAATAAACAAGTAATTTTTAAGGAAAAAAACAAACGACTTCAATTCTCATAGAAAAAATTTTGGATTTCCCTTGATTTTTTTAAGATCCAATAATCGGAAATAAACCAAATTAGTATGGGCCCACCCTTGAGTTACCACCTTTCCGAAAAAAAATTGTCGAAAACGGTTCTCGAGGTCCAAGGTTATCCGGAACATACATAAGAAACTAAAAATATTCCGACGAATTTATATAACTCCTCCGTTTTTTGAAGTCGGTTAAAAAAATTACAGAATTTTGAAATAAATAACTTAAATTAATTAATTAAATAAAGTTATGTTAAAGAATTTTATTTAAATTTAAATTTATTTCTTTATTTATCATTTTTAAAACGAGACCGGAACAATTTTGGTAATTACAATAACGAGAGATATTCAAAAAATAAACAAAATATAAACTTG
>JAPVRG010260787.1:7233-31353 GCA_029783565.1 Rhagoletis cerasi
GCCTGAAAACATGTTACATTAATTTTTTATCAAACGAAATGATTTTCAACCGCAGCAACCATTGACTTTAATTAGCTCGTTCGCTTACAAATTGCTTCAATTTGGCATCTGAATAATTTGCTTCGCTTTCGGTTTGAGCCATTTTATTTGCCAATTTGTTGAGTTCGATATGGCCTTAGGCGCTTGCGATAGGATTAATTTACTTAAAGTTTCAACAAATTAGGAAAATCTGACGATTTTCTGTATTGTGTCCAATTCTATTTTTTTACTTCGAGTTAGCTTAGTTTGTTTGACTATCAAAACCTAAGTTTTTTTAAGATTGTCAAACTAAGGAAATTAAGTGATTTACCAGAGAGCTGACATTGTAAATTTTGAGTCGACTTGTCCTCTTCTTTTTCGCAAAATCTCCTACAGAGAAAACTTGTCGTTATTTGGCATCATTGGCACATTGATTTGATAGATGATGCCATTGGTAAGAGCCCTTATGTAGTTTACTTTCTTCAGTACCTTCCCTCACTAAGTTATTGTATAGGTATACGTATGTAGGTACATATCAGCCTCGCCGAGTTGCATTTACCTACCACAGTTCTGTTTTTTATGCAATAGTTTGTAATAATTCGTAAAAATTGTTATGCGTTTTCACGTTTTTGCATTTTCGTACGCAAAAACTTGCAAAAAACTTGCAAGGAAGTGAAAATTGAGAGCGCGAAATGACAATTGACTGAAACGACTGAACGTGTTTTATTGAAATTTGACGCGCAGGTAGGCTATAACCTGCATTAAAATAAAGGATATTTTTTGAAGAGAGTGGCTATATTTTTCAAAAATTTGAATCGATTAGTTAATAAGTTAAATATAATATTATAGCAATGTGGGCGTCGAATGAAAGGGGTTCAAAAACGATATGTTTCGAAAGCATCTTTGAATAGCATTGCCACCTGTTCAACAAATTAAAATCAATTTAGTAAATAAGTTAAATAAAATATTTTAATAACGCTATACTACGATAAAGGTTTAAGGAACCTTAACTGCGAAAATATTTTTGAAGACAGGTGCCATCTTTTTTTCATTTAAAAATGTTATATATCAAGTTAGATGAAATATTCTTATAAGAGTTTCAAACGAGAGAGGTTTAAGAAAGTTTTGTTTCAAAAATATTTCTGACGGGAGTTACCTCCTATTTGAAAATTCAAAATCAATTAATTATGCAAGACAAAAGAAATATTTTAGAAATCAAAACTAATTTAATCTAAAAGTGAAATGGAATATTTTAATACAGTTGTCCAAACGAGAGAGAGGTTTAACTAAGCTTTATTTCTAAAATTCTCTTGGCGAGAGGGATTTAAGTAAGCTTTATTTATGAATATGAAATGTTACACACAGAAAAATATGCCCTATAGAAACAAGAAGATTGTCTCTATGAAAAGTTTCTAGGCTAAAGTGTAAAACGGATGATAAAACGAAGAGAATTCCATAGAGATTCCTTACTAATTTCATATGAAAATTCTTATAAATTTTATTTGTAAGAATATCATCTAAAAATCACACTTTGTAGTGAAATTCTGATCATTATTTAAAAAGAAACGATTCATAATTTTATTAAATGTCTTCTTGAATTCTTTTAAAAGAACTTCTTAATTTCTTTTAAATTCCATATGACAAGTAATTCATATCATCAAATAGAATAGTGTCGGTATGACGACCTCCGTAGCCCATTAGGTAGAGCTGTAAACTGGCATTCAGTAGGTCTCGAATTCGAGGACAACCCAACATATATTTTCTTTGCATTTTCTGTTTCTAGGTTTTAGTTAGGTAAGCTAATAAAACTCGAAAGAATGGGTTATTAATTTTCAAAAAAATCAAATAAAAAAAAAAATTTAATATACCACGTTTCCTAGGCTCATGGAATTTTTCTTGATAAGTTTTGATTTTCAAAATTTTAACAATAGTCATTACAAACAATTTTTGATGATGAGATTTTTTTCCAATAAAACTAATATAAAAGAAATGGAAAATAATTTTTGTAATCGTCACCGCACTATGGGAAATTTGATCATATTTTGTGGCCAAAATTGGAAAAGTCGAAATATCTCCCTAAAGCTTGGTACAGCAGTAGGGCTGGAAGTTGTGAGGTTGCCACACAAAAATGGAGTTGCCACGCCCACAAACTTTTATAAAAATTTCAAGCATTTTAATTAAATTTTATAGCAAGATTTTGTTTATTCAGTTTTGTAGACCATTTAATTTTAATATAATAAAGTGCAAGTCCAAAGTAGCTAGGACTTAACGTTGATTTTTGGCAATTTTTTTTGTTGAAGGTGTTGTGCATTTAGTATCAAATAGTTACCTAAGAAAAATTATAATTTCTTTAATATCGCACAAAATCGCAGTTTGAGAGTATGGGGATATAAGAGATCAAGGACTATTCTATCGATTTGTAATGAGTCATTTTTAAACGTTTTTCAACTTTTTTTTAAAACACTAAAAATACTTTTTTTTTTTAATTGCACAATCTCACTTTCCTATCACTTAAATGCGCACGTTTCTTTGGCACAACCTTTAAACTATAATAAAACTTTTAATTGATAAATATTCTACTAACCGTCACTATTTCTTTCCATTTTTCACTTTTGAAAGGCAGCAAATATATTATGAGGTATACGCATTTGAAGATGACACATAAATCAAGCTACATATTTTTCGTTTACAGAAAATTTCTTCGCGAATAGTTCCGAGAAGATTTGTTCCCGTTTCGTTTTCTGTCGGAACGTTCCTGATACTTTTGTTCCCCATTTTTTTTCTTCGATAGAACGTTCCAGAAACTTTTGTTCCCATTTTATTTTGTTTTATGTTCTCTTTGGGAACGTTCCACAGGGTTTTGTTTTTATATAATTCCCGCTGAGAACGTTTTCCACAGCTTTGTTCTCAATTTCGTTCGTATGAAAACACTTCAAAAAGTTTTTTTCTCCTTTCGATATGGATTTTTAAACGTTCTTGAAAACAAAACTGCGAGAACGACAATTTGTTTCAATCATACCTTTTGTTCTCGGTCCCTGAAGATATCTTATTAGTGTTGTTTTATTTTATTAGCTGCTTTTTTCTCCGCGTACCTGCTTTAAAAGCCATATTTTAGTTAGTTAGGCAAATTATTTTGAAAGAATTTTATTAGAGAGTTGCCAAAATTTCCAAAATTTTTGCAAATCAATTGTATTCATATGTACATATGCAAAAAGACTACCTACATAGATAAGCTGTTCTTCATACTGAATTGGCTGATTTAGTTAAAATTTGGCCCAAAAATTTCCAGGAAAGAGAAATATCGAGACTGACTCGATTAAGATAATCATCTGTGTAAGAGCATCAAAATGACCAGCATTCGATATAACATATTGAGCATAACTTTTAGACCGTAATATATCACACGGGCGGGGTTGCGGGCAAATGCTAGTCAATTAAAAATTTCAATGTATACGATGAATAATATAGATAGTTTATGTCTTGTTTTTCACTAAGCAATTAGCGCCATCAGCGTCTCCTAACCCCAAAGAAAAATTTTTGGTTGTATCTAGTATGGCACATAAATACACATAGAATGTTGTAAATAAATACGTCTCAGAATATTTTTCAATAACATTAACATGGTTCACAATGCCAGAATTACTCAAGTTCTAAAATTTAAAATGAATTTACAACTGTTACAAGTACACCCAGAAAAAAGTCAGCGAAATATATTTCTCTCAACACATAATTTGATAACTATAACCATATAATGTAACTATAACCAAATCATATGTTGAGAGAAACCTATTTGGTTGACGTAATTGTATAGAAATATAGCTCGAAATACTCTCAAATCAAATCTTATCTTGATTATAAAGAAACCTAACGAAGACCAAAGTGAATCTGGCTTAACTTTTCTAGTTTTTGTTAGACAACACTGCACAAGGAAAAAACTATAGTGAGTATGGCTTTATTATCTCATTGAATTGAGTGTCTAGTTCATACAATTTCAATGCTCGATATGATTGCGTGTCCAATCGTTATAAGTACAGCTAAGAGCATTGAATTATCATTTATTGCTAATAAACATTGATGGCTAACAAGCATATATAGTTTTAAGAAAAGATTGAATGAGCAATAAACACATACACATTGCGTGCACACATGTACATATCGCACACCCACTTCAAAGGTGACACAACTCAAAATCTGTCATTTTTAAAACTATGCGCTAAAAATTTTCACACGCCTTTTGTTTACCTTTCAGCAAAAGCTGGAGCAACATTGTTTTGCAAGTTTTTGCAAAAATCTTAGGTAAATTCTCCCTTGCCCATATGATTAACATGAACTAAGAAATAGTTTATCACGTTTTCTGGCAAACGGGCAATTTTGAGTTGTGTCAAATTTGAAGTAGGCGTGTTGGCGTTTAACACATCACGCTTCAATGTGGCTATAATTCACAATTAGTTGCAGCAATTGTGGAAGAACGTGCATACATGTGTATGAATACATGTAAGATAAAGTACATATACATGTTTTTGTAAGGCTGTTGGCTTGCCATTGTACGCGTATTTTATTGATAAATTCGCTCATGTTTTAGATTATTTGAAAACTTGTAAGACATTGAGTGTGATTACCGTTTTGAGAGGATAAGCTTCATTATTTTCGGCTTGTATGCGTGACAATAGTTGAATGGATTTAAGCAACGCAGACACGATATTCGAAGACTTGAAATTTCTATTTCTACCGGACTAAATGTCGATGGCGATAGGTAACTCATACGCCATGCCAATCGAGCAACTTAGGCTGCCACACAGTGGGATTTCGGCGGAAAAAATGCTGTTCTTTGAACATTATAACTTTTTTACGAAATTGGCAGTGTTATACAAAATAAAAGTAGCAGAAGTCAGAAGAATTGTATTCAAGTAAAACTGAATAAGATTTTTGTTTAATTAATACCTGCAAGCATTCTCTCTTGCGGAAGTCACTAATTCGATACGATTTCGCCATCGATATCGCTATTTTTTCGGTTCTTATCCGTTTTCGGGAAGAACTGTTCCACCAAGATGTAAGGCTGATACGAAAGCGATACTGACATTGGGAACTATTTTCAATTTCAACGAAAGTAATTTGTGTGATAAAGTCAGATGTGTTACAGAAGATTCTTTGGAAAGTTAAATATTCGATAAAACGTAATGGGGAATTTGGGATACCTTCGAGCTTGCAAGCACATCCGCAGAATTATTTATACCATTTTAATCATTACGTTTTCGGCTTAGATTATCCACGAAATTTCAACTAAACATCATATGAAACATAGTATTTACTTGTCCAAATAGAGAAAACATTATTGCAATCGACGAAATATTTTTGTAAATATAAAGAAACAAAAATGATTCTTTATAAATGCCGACTTTGGCAGTTTTATGGAAAAAACTTTGCTCCCTCGATCTTCTTCAGTCTTCTAGATATAGAAAAATTAAGTACCGGAATCTTTTCTTTCGACGCCAGGCGAGTACTTCAAAGCATAGCTTTTGGCGTTGAGTTTTGAAATACAACTCTTGTAATAATTACAAATCGTGTTTTTATGCTAAAAAATAAATCTTAAAATATGCTATATCCTAACTATAAGCAAAATGTATGAATTGGTTGGTATACATTTTCCAAGTCTGCTTTATTACTTAGAATACGAATGGCCTCTCAAGACGTTCACTATCTAAAGAGGCTTTCACAACTGCTTCTAAAGTTTCAACATATGCAGGAGTATTTTTCTGAAGTCCTTTAGGAAAAAAATGGGGTGGAGTCGCCGGGAACTGTGTATGCGTTTCATGTGGAAAAAGTTTGAAAACAAATCATTGCGTCTTTTTATTTCTTTTGATGGGTTCTTTTTCCTATCATTTATGATATGAAAAATAAAAATTGAAAAATATGTATTTACGGAGTTGCACAGATATGTGTGAGTGTCCTCAAATTCCTGACGCATCCTGTATATATCATTGGAATCGAGCCCTAAATATACAAGTAATTTTTAAGAAAAGCAAACAACCGAAATTCTCTTATAAAAGTTTAGGATGCCGTTAATTTCTTCAGGATCACCTTTCCAATAAAAAAAGAATTAACGAAAACTGTTTAAGCGCGATTGCTAACATCAGGCGGCTAAATGCATGCTATGTAATGCGGCATGTGCAAAAATTTCCTTCATTATATTTATGAAACGTTTGCACATGCACTTCTCAAGTTCCTTGTAATTAAACTTTCTTAAGTTATAATTTTAAAGCATTTTAAAGTCTGATGCATCCTCCGGACAATGCTTCCGGAGTTTTTTGAAAACTTTGCTTGTGCTTGGCTTTCAACCATGCAGAGGTGGTAAATGATGATTACCATTGGCGACAGTGCCTACCCATCATTTTTCGCTTGAATAAATATTTTTTTATATAAATACATACATTCAAACATACCGGTCTCCCCTCTCACTGAGTTATTCAAAAACGATTCACGTGGTCCAAAGTTATCTAATAACATATGTACATAAAAAAAATTAAAAAAACATAAATATTCCGACCAATTGATAACTTCTTCCTTTTTTGAATTCGGTTAATAAGTTAGAAATAAATTTCGATTTCGGCTGTCGCCAAGGACGAAAATGTGTACAACCCCAAAATTTTCTTAAAGTATGCTTTCAAACTAAAGGGATGTGGTGAGGAAGGGGAATTATCGTAGTTATTTCTCCACGAGCCAGTCTATTGTGCATAGGTATGTACATATGAATCGGTTAACTACCAATAGGTATAAGACAGCATTTTTTCGATATGAGAAACTTTATGCAATTCAATAGAGCTGCTTTAAACGAACCGAGATGAATCAAGATTGTCAAATCGAAAAAATTCTGACTTATTCCCTTTGGTAATAAACCGATTCATAAGTATGCACACTTTAAACAAGAGCTTATCTGCATGCGAATTTGTGGGAAAAAAATGTATGTAAGCCTATAAATAAATACTATATACTCACACATTGATATGTGCACATACGTGAATATTACACATACATACATACATTGTTATGTATATGCCTTTTCCAATTTTATTATTCTTGTGAAAAATTGAACTAATAAATTTTAACGGCACATATTTCTTCTTAAAAAGAACAGAGTAATTGCAATTAAAACTCGAAAGTAATTTCTTTGGATGCAAAGTCATTGGCTTGTCTGCAATAAACAGTTGTACAAATATAAGACTACGTAATGACATAACATTGTCTCGGAAATAAATAGAAAAAAAACAACACAAAACAAAAACATAAAAATTAAAGCAGAGAAAAATATAAATATAAAAATATAAAATTAATATACACGCTAAGTTATGTACATAATTATGTATATAGAAACAGCGGTCTTTGGCTTTGCATGGGATTTAATGGATCTTTTTTTGAACCTCTTAACAGAGAATAATTTATGTGGGACATATATTAGGGCGAGTCAATTTGTATGGGGGATTTCTTTGACTATGCGGGTATGGCATAGGAGTATTCTACGTGAATTTCTTGGCAAATTTGCCGAAGAAACCATGGGTCTAAAATCAATTTTGAGCTAGCCAAATTGCGAAAATAGGGGGTTTCCTTAGCAGCGCTTTAATTTGCTGTAGTATAGTATAGAAGTGCTTAAATTTTTTATAAAAACACGCTATAAGGGCTTTCTTTTGTATGAAGAATCCATTTCTGGACTTAACAGTTTCTTAAAACATGGCGCCACTGAAAAATTTTCAAATTTTCTTACGTTTTAAGCATAGTACTAAGTTCGCGTTTCACGTGAAATGGCTGTCAAAATCCATACAAATTTCAATACTGTGAAATAAGCGTGAAATTTCACATGTGTTTCGCGGCAAAGTAGTACTCAGTTCACGCCGTGAAAATACCGTGCAACACGCTAGCAACATGACGCCAGCAACATTTTTTCACCGCTATTTAAAATGCTCATGTACAGGTCTATTCTGCGCTGGTAATAAAAATTGTGTTACCGGTAAATAAAGTTCCTGTCAATTTTTAAACCCTGTTTGCATTCTGTGCACTTTTGTAACCGGTAAATTTTGTTACCATCTCATAAGCTGGTAATAAAATATTGCCCCGTGAAATATGCAATGCCAGAATTTTCACAATTCTTCATAGCTGAATTGCTGAATATATTAACTGCATTACCAACGTTGCTAGAATCGCGGTGACAAGAACTGGTAACATTTCTTGGTAATAAAATTTTCCGGTTACAAAATCTTCGGTAACGTGCAGAATAGACCTGGTAATTTAAAACTAAGCGAAAAGTGACATTTGTTCTATTTTCATTTTGACGTTTCTTCTCGTTTGACAATCAGTGTTGCTAGCAACATTTCACGGCAAGCCAAACGCATGTTGCCGGCGAAATTTCACGGCTATGAAGTCAGTACTAGCCTTTAAAAGAAAAAAAATTATATATTTTACTCTTCCTTGAAATTTTTTCATACAACTAAAGTTCCATATTCTTATTTAATCAATGGAATTTGTCAAATTATGAATACAATTATAAATTTATAATAAATTATTGCTAGTACACCATCGAAAAATTGATACGTTCCATTGTAGTACTTCAATGTCAAGTATGCTGGGCTATCATTGAATCTAATCGTAGTCCGATTTTCATGAAATCTACGAAAGACCGATCACTGAATCGGAATCGTTACGAACGTATGTATTCAAAGTATATGCTAATATCGTAGCTATTCGAAGTCAGTGATAGCATTTTCGCAAATTTTACGAACAATCGGATTACTTTGGATTCAGTGATAGGCCTGATTATGAATTTGCCGCCTGCGCAGCTAAAGCTAAAAATGGAGCTGTGATGAATTTGAAAATAATGTCACGTAGTCATAGTCGAGATCAAGTTGACTCGAAGGCTGTTTTATGCTTTCAGCTTTCAGAGGTTTTCTATTAAATATATGTACATCTGAACTCTCATACCAATATACAGGCCTACTCAGGAGGCTTTGTACAGAGCTTATAAATTTTAAACTAAATCGAACTGTAAATATGAAATAGTTACTAAAATTTCGTATACTATTTCTTATGAATTTATTCCTGTTTTAACTGTGAAAAAGCAACTGCAAAATGCAGATCAAAAGCATTTTCAAGAAGAAAATTAATTTACAAAAAACAAACGTCAGATTGCGTACCAAAAGCATTTTCTGTACTCTTCCGGATACTTAAGTGTGCGGCTGGAAACTTTAGTTGGAAAAAAATTTAGAAAAAACCGTTCAGCTGAAAATAAATTTGAAGAAATATACAGTATTTTAAATCTATTACTTATACAGTTTGCTTATTATTTTATGTGTCAGTTAAGTATGAAACTATGTACACGCCCTTCTCAAGTGATGTAATCCATGATAATCTTAATTTTTACACTATTGCCTCCCAGATCGTATGTCATACGATTGTTCGAAACTTTTCATTTAAAGCAGGGACCAAAAATAACTGTTATCTCGAATTTACAAATTGAAAACGTTGCCCGAATTCTGAAATTTAACGAAAACGTTGTTTCATAACAGTTATTAGATGAGAAATATTTTTAACGTTGGTTGATAAACGTTGTTTTATAATGATATTGATGAATATCGAGATGGAGAACATAAAGATGATGAAATTAAAAGTGAGACAGTGAAATAACTATTATCAACCAACGTAAAAAATAAACTTTGGGAAATAACTCTTATCGGCAACGGAAAAAATATTTCTCATCTTATAACTGTTATAGAACAACGTTTTTCCGATAAAACTTATAACTGTTATGTCCCTGATTTAAAGTATATCGACTGGCATGAATTAGTCTAGAAGATGATGACTGGAAGACTTCCAAGCTGCAGCAGGAAATCTCTAGAGCTAGTTACCGAATGAATGCAAAATAAATAACATTTAGCGGCTCTGTGTCCGACAGATTCGGAGTAGGAAAAAACGAGAGAGGGGTAGCATGTAATCGATATATTTATCAATTTTTCAATCGTAATATTTACCGATATTGTTGTCGATATAATAATCGATAGTCTTATCGATATATTTATCGATATAATAATCCATATTGTTATCGATATTTTTATCGATATTGCTATCAATATAATAGTGGATATTGTTATCGATATATTTATCGATTAAGTTATCTATTTTGCAGTCTTTATATTTATCGATACATTTTTCGATATTGTTATTTATATAACAATCGGTATTGTTATCGATACATTTATCGATATTTTATCGATATATTAATCGATATTTTTATCGATTATATTTATTATTAGGTATGATATGCGATGTTATGGATTAAAATATAACCTTAATCATATAATATTATATTACCTAGCCTGTCTTTTTATTCACAATTTCAAACCAACTAACTACAGGTATTGATTATGACACAAACTAGACATGTGACATAAGTTTCACTTCGACAGTGTGGCCCAGGCGCACTTAATTTTTTTTCCACACAAACGTTCTGACATAAGAAGTACTCTGGCTAAACAATTGTAAGAATTCTTACGTACAAATTCCGTTTGAATGTTCCCTCTAAGGGCTAGGTTTCTGTGGTGGAGGTCACTGTCTCTCTTCAACCTTCCTTTGATTTCTCGCACTTCCTGAACTTGCTTATTGTTTAGGTTCCAATAACTGCACAATTTTTCATCGATGAGCAGCGTTTTCGCTTATCAGATTTCAGCAGCATCATAACAAAAAATGAGTTAAATACGATATCCTTTTCCAATGACACGCCAATGCTAAAAATGGCAGTTGAAACCATTGGCAGGGCAACTATGAGGGACTAGTACTGGTAACAATTGGGACGATCTGAGGGCTAGCCTAGGGTGAGTCCGAATTGCTGCAGAGTATGCATATACATGCATATGTCTGTAGCAGATATGTAGGTATGTGTGTGCAAAAATACGCGAGTATTGAACTACATATATATATAGTATCTTTGATCATATGATTTTAATTGTAAAAAATATCACGTATTTTTCAAATTTCACTTGGTAGCCGCAAGTGCCATACACAAAGTAACATACTCGTACAAGTAATACAAAAAAAAATGGGACTCAATAAAAAAATACGTAATCAACCTAAATAGAAGAGGGGTTAGAATAAAACAAAAACAACGTGCTACGTCAATGAAATCAGAAAAGAAATTTCTAAATTAAATTTCGCGCAGATAAGCAAAAAATTTCAAAAAAAACAAAGAATATTTGTACATATGTATGAGTATAACAAAATGAATATAATAAATTTTGCCGGTGAAGCGCAGCCAAAGTGGCCGAGTGTCAAGTAAGAACGCCAATACATATATGCGTGGGCAGCAAAGTGCGACAAACAAAATATAATACATACATATACATATGCATATATAATGTGGATAGTATGTATGCATGTACGTATAATTTGCTACCCAGCACAGTGGGGGAGTGACAAGAAAAATAATAGCAAAAACGACATCAACAGCGATAACCAAATGACAACATTGAACGTTGCTGTGCAGGAGGCAAGAAAAGGCGCTGTTGAAGATCTTTTAAATTAGATAAACGCACGTATGTATATACACCTGTGTATGTACATATTTAAATGTGACTATGTCTTCTATGTGCTGATATATGTACACCTGGGTACGTTTGTGCGGGGTATGCGAGTACACGTAATAATGATTTTCTACACCAGCAGCGCCACGAGCTCTTGCCGCCATGCAAATCGGCTAATTCGTTGAGACACTTGAAGGGACAACTAACAGCATCCATCATTTATAATTACGTTGCTGATGACAGCCACTGATGACGTACTAATAACCAAGAGAATGAAAAGGTGAATGCGTGGAGGAAGTACGAGCACCAGCTGAGGGAAGAAACATTAAGTAAGAGCAAACAAAAAGCGAAAATAAAGCAGAAAATAAATAAAAGAGCGGGAGAAAGTGTTGAAAATTTTGAAGTAGAACACTGAAAAAAAAACCCTGAGAAAATTAAAAAAATGGAAAAAGTAGAAATAAGACTATATAAATGACTTCTTTGACTTGTGAAGGCTAATTAACAAAAGAATGAATTAGGAGGTCCAGTTATCACTTAAGTTTCCCGTATCTAGGCGAGGGAGCTCGTCCTGGGGTTGGCTATTTCTGTTCACTTCTTTTCACTATTCTCAGAGTCGTAGTCGCTCCATTTCAATGTGTACAATGAACATGAATCGGGAAGCAGTTGTAGGGTTTCTATCTGTACCTGTTTTAAATATACTTTGTAATATTGGTTAAATGTATTTTTAATGGTTTTTATATGCTTTCAAAAAGAAAATTTTTGATTAGAAATAAAATAACTTTCAACTTTAAAACCTGAAGTCTTTTCCCCTTATTCATAAAAAATAAAATAGGTTTAAAGAGCTCTGTAAAGTGACATTTTCATAAATTTTTCAATTTATAAACCTTTTTTAAAACTATTTTATTTTTTTATGGATAAGGGGGTTTGAATTCTCAGATTTTGTTTTAAAAATATTAAAAATCATCTTGCGATAGACAGTTATTTGCCAATGATCCCCAGTGATGGCGCGGGCCTGGCTTAATATTCCCAGAATGGGAGCAAAAGGATGCGGAATAGACAGCGAAACATCCTAGAGGATACAAAACCACCTAAATCGGCTGTTGGGCGGTGCAAAAGAAGTAGTATGTGCTATGTAGCTATGTGCCTTTCTCCTTTGTTTCAATGTTCTCTCGTGGGGTGGCGATGGCGCTCGAATAGGTATTATCCTTACTGCCGGGTGTGCGAGCGTGGTGGGAAATTATGTGGAGCAACCCAATTCCACTTTTGTGTCTATGAAACGAAAGCATCCATGAAACAAGATGGTCTCATGGTCTCGCCAGAGTGGGCTCTTCAGCCACGGTTACACTCATTTCAAACGGGTTCTCCAGCCAGACGAGGCTGAGTGAAGGTTGGTCCAGTTCTGCCATGCTTTTAATGGTCTCCTGTTTTGCGAAAACTTTGAATGTGGCGTAGATGATGGACTTTTCGTGCTACCGTCTTATGGCGGTAATCCAAATAAACTTACAGCATTCTAAGTGCCCCAATAAAGAAGAAGAAGATAACACGAGAAATTGCTTATTCCATAGCAACTCCACAGGTTGTCTCTGGTCACATCTAGTGAGGGCAAATATAGTCGAGTCGCATAAGACTCAATTCGAAATCAAATTTTTAGCTTGTGGTAAATCATAACGGCCACGATTCCCCAATCAAAATACATTGGCAAATAATGTAAACTTTATTTTATACGATTCGAAACGAGCGACGATGTGTTAACGTCCCATAAGAGCCTTTTTATGGTAGTAATAGACCCGAAGGTTTGCCATTTCGCCGCGCTGGCGACCGCCTTTAAAAATCGAACTTGGGGCCTAGAAAGTATCTAACTCAAATTTTTGTATATACTATGTATATTAGGGTGGGACAACCATTTTTTTCACAGCCATCCCCTAAACTGAGGAATATCGAAAATAAGGAGACACGTATTTTTCATTTTGAAATCGGTTAACATTTAACCGTGCCGCTGGGGCCTTGAAGTTTTCAATACATTTTATATAGAGAATAGAAATTTTTCGTAGAATTGCTATAAAATCGTTTAAAAAATATTTTTTGATCGAAAAAAATATTACTTTTCAGAAATCTTCAAACAATAAAATTATGATGTATATTTAACTTTAAAATGTTAGTAACTACTTTTTCATAGCCGATAATCTCTTCTCTTATTAACAAAAACTAGTTAATTCATGTGTTCGTAACCACATCTCGCACGTTTTGAAAAAAAATTAGTAAAATTTTCGAGTTCAATTTGCATCATGAATCTATTGTTGGAAGATTTCTGAACGGAAATATTTTTATTCGATGAAAATATATTTATTTTTACAGACTTTATAGCAATTCTACGAAAAGGTATATTTTCGGCATGCAAAATATACGGAGCTTCTTTTTTCCATTTTCTTTAGTTCAGCAAACTTCGAAAAGTTGATTCTCCTGTGTATTTGTAGGCCACCCTAAATTAAATATATCTGTATCTGAACATCCAACAGCCTTAAAGCGACTTAATCTGCAAAAGTTCTAAACTTAGCTTTCTTTCCCCCACAGCCCCAACAGCAGTACAAACTCACAATCATACAAAAAATACATACACGCACACATGTCAACAAAAGCGCAGTACTCAAGTAGCATACCTACAAATCGGCGTGAGCGCGAAGTTATGGCGCCCCATTTTAGCGTAATTCACAAATGACAGCAAATTGCCTTTGGCGTCTTGAATTCGCTAGGCGGTCAGTGGCCTAAAAGGGAGATGTCGTTTGCAAACAAATCGAAAGCAAGAAAGTAGATAAGTCAGCAGTCAACAAACATCCACAAACGCGCACACACACACTCACAGAAGGACGACTGCACAAATTGAAAGCATAGCATTAGGCGGCTTAACGTCAATAATGACAATGTTGACAATTTTAATTGAGAACGGAAAACGGTGTTGGCAAGGCTGCTGGCACGGAGCCAGATGCTATGTGTTTGTTGTTTGTATTCCTGCGAGTATCCACAAACAAGCACTGACATAGTTCACCATCATATGTGTGTATGTGTGCGTTTGCACTTGCTCATTTCCCTTTGGTCATTAGCAATGCATACTTTGTGGCTGTTTTGAGTGACACTGCAGCTACTGGCTGGCGGTTTGTTTGACTGTCTGCCTGTTTTCCGGTGTAACATCTCTCTGACAACCTGCACTTAACTACATAAACATGTTTAGATATATGTTAGTATGCATAAATATATCAATGCGGCACTTTGCCATCCTCACTTATTGACAGTGCGGCGCCAATGGCGTTAGCATTTTACATTTGTCACAACGTCTGGTACTCACTTAATTTGTGGCAAGGAGCGAGGTGAGCGCGCGGTCCTCTACGCTTGACTCGCTCAACACGATTGACACATTATAATTTGCCGCAATTACTTGGCATGATGATAAATGTTGTGACAAGCAGCTGTCACTAGGTTAGTTGCTTATTATAAAAGTTCAGTAGTTTATTTTAATGTATTTTCCAATTTTTTTTTATTACATATTTCTCTCTCTCTCTCTGTATGTATGTTTCCTCTTTTCTTACTTTTTTAAGTTTGCAATAAGGTAGTGAGGAATTCTTGTGACTCTTTTTCCTTACAGGCTCTGTTCGCAAATTATTAAAATATGGCCGCAGTGTAATCCAAGAAGTTTAAAGTGTTGTGTCTGATCCCCTAAAATTTTTCAAATTCGAAATAATAACCGTTTTTTTTTGTTAAAAAAAATTATATTTAGAGGGGCCTCAAAGCCTATGAAATTGTCCATGTATTTTATATGGGGAAAAAACTTTTTCGTAACTTTGGTTCAAAATCCTGAAAAAACATTGTTTTTTAAACAAACTGCTCCGATTCTCTTCACAAAGGATGACTTAACAATACCCACCAATTTGTTTATTAATTTTAGTAATAATAGTAATAATATTCTGTAATGATTTTACTCTATTTTAGATTTTTTGGGGTTTTTGGGGAGCCTTATAATAAAAAATGAGTAAACAAATTTATTGATATTGTTAATTGAACTTCTGTGAAGATAAGCCGAAGCAGCTGGGTTAAAAAATAATGTTTTTTTTAGGATTCCCTACCAAGTCTAAGAAACAGGGGTTTTTCCGCATATAAACTACATAGAAAACTTCATGAGCTTTGAGGCACTCCTAATTATATTTTTTTAACAAAAAAATACGTTCATTTTTTCGATTTAGAAAAACCTTAGGGAGTGAGATCTTAGCATTTTAAGCTCTTTCCCCCCCGTATTTTTGGACTACCCTAGGCTACACGCTACATATTTACTTGACTATTTTGCCTAATATATAATTTTTGTCCTTTTCTTTTGCACTTTTTTTCAGGCAAAATGACGGCCACATCACATAAATGGGACAAACTGTCACCGCGGGAGTTCCAACATTTGCAGGAATTGGCATCATGTGAGTAGCTCCTATAAAATTTTTCATTAATAAAATTATAAATATTGTCTAATAGAGTTTTTATGGTAGATATATAACGCTCGTATCTATACTTTTTCTGCAGTATTATACTTTTTTTGGATTCATAAAATGGATACTGTTGCTTCTTCCAAAATACTGCCTTTATACGAAGGCATATGAAACAGGTAGTAGCATTTGAGCAAAAACAACATTTACATGGTCTCGAAAGTGTCAAAAAATATAAGATTTTTTTAAATTAAATATAAAAATGTACACAAATTTTAAAAAATTTAAATAAAATAGATTGGTGAACTTTCTTGGTACATTTTTTTGCTTCCAGAAGCATTGTTTCATAATTTGCAAGGCTCCTCAGCAAAGCGAACGTTCCAAAAGATGGTTTTCGATCGCGTCTTTTTCTGAAAAAAAAAACGACTTGATATGAAAACACATTTTGTCAATAAGAATTTTTGAGAATTTTTGTAAAAAAAATAATAAACGGTATTTGACACTTTCGAGACCAAATAATTTAAAATAAATCAAATCGTCTGATCTATTGATACTCCTGTTCAATTTGCCGCGATTTATACGAAAAATACTTTTTTTGCTACCTAAATTTTTTAATGCACAGAAGTAGTATAAATGTATCAGTCGTTCATTCAAAACGATATAGGCTAACAGGTTCATGATAGGTTCAGTCCGAAAATTGTTTGCCATCCAACCATTTATTCTATAAGGCTAGGGACATAGGGGTCTGGAAAGAGTACGCAGCTACTCTTAGGAAGTACGGTAAGAAAGTTTGGAAAACTAAGTCCGACAGTTTCAAAATCTTTTGCGAGGGTAATTCTTACACTCTTACAACCTCACGACTTCACAAAAACCTAGATAGTGTAACCGTAGAATCACCAATACTATCAGTATATGACAACCATACAGGAAGCAAATATGAAGGTACACTCAATTTGCTTGCTACGAGCTTTGCTGAGACCTCTGGTCTGAAGGTGGAGTCGGAAGTTTAATGATCATTGCATCTCCTATCTAGGCAGAAGGCTGCTTGGCTCTTTCGATCGATACAAGGTCTAAGATGTAGATGTTAACCGGTTCCGCTATTAAGAATTTGCATCATCTTTAGCATCATTTGTTTTGAAAGGGAGAAGATAATCGACAATTAGTCATTATAAAACCTTAACTAATCTTTGGCATTGTCATAGTCTAGCCTCACTAAAGCTAAGTGTACACGGTAGAGAAAAAACCCGAGAATTGTGACAGAAATCTCGCTATAGACATGTAAACACTCAATAGAGCTCTACGAGAGACTAATCTACACACTCTATATGAGAGTTATTTAGCGAGACTTTTTCGCCATGTACACAGTCCATCGCAAATAGATCGAAAACTCTACGACAACTCTACGCTTTATTCGGCAAGCTAAATTTAGTTTTTGCTCTACGGAGACGTATTATAGTCTTGTACATGAATTTCATCACAGAGAGTAAAGAATAATTTCGAAAGAACAGGAGGAAGAAGCGAACATATGTTGCGAAATAGTGATGTAAAAATAGGTATAATTGTATTAGTTCTTCGGCTTTTTAAATTTGAAAGTATATTCGGTACAAGCACACCGTTTTGGGTACATTTATGTAGCCAAATAATTTATCGAGAAATTTTCTCTTATTTTCATTGGCATTCAAAGGGCTTTTCCAATAGCCTCCCCACTTTGTAAAGGTGTATAAATATTGGTAAAAACATAGTTTTGGCTGTAACTGCTCGGAGAAATTTCCTTCAAGGTAATTTTTAATAGCAAACTTTGTTTGATTTGAGTCCTAAACTAGACACGGTGCCGAAGGAAGAGGTTTTCCACCCACTATCAAAAATGTATGCACATAAAAATACGCTTTTCGTTTTTAGGTACTTACTTTAGGCCAGAGGTAACAATTGTCTACCGTGTACACAGCTTGTAGAGTACGTGATAGAGAAAAGTTGAAATTTCTCTATTTCAACTCTAGCTAGAGTGAATATCTCCTAGAGTTTCTCTATCGTGTAAGCTTAATTGAGAAAGGAGATTTTTATTTCAGTAAAACTCTAGAGAGATTTCTTGTACGCTTAGCTTAAAGGACAGGAACATTAGTTTAAATATAGTTTTGGGCTGGAACTGTTCGAATAAATTCCTTTCAAGACCATTTTAGCAAAAATTGTTTTGTGTGAGTCCAAAAGTAGATATGGTACCGAAATAAGACATTATCCGCCTACCTTAAAAGCGGTATAACCACAAGAAAACATTTTTACTTTTTAGGTAGGTAGATTTATCTACTTTTAGGTGCCATTTTTTCGGCAGAGATACAATTTGAACACTTAGTTTTCATCACTAGTGCGAAAAAATCTTTTATGACGTCAGCAAATAGGTGGATGCTATCAAATCGACGAAGAGGGGATTAGCGGTCCGCGAACAGCGCCATCTTTATTTTCTGCATCGTGGTAGCTTCTATACAAAGTAAAAGCCGCCCCGCGCTTCATATATATGTATGTATATATATTTTATAAAATGCCTGCAATTTTTTGTCGCTCACCTCCCCGACTATTACATACACTTTTGTAAAAAAAAACTTAGCAACTATTCCATGAACTATGCTTCAGTTAAAAGAGCTATCTTTAGAATATCACTATTATGGCCCCACAGACTGTGATGTCACTTAGCTGTTACAGCCATTGATATCAGTGTCATTGTCGTCGTGAAATAACCATTGTCAGGACTGTGTGAGACACAATGACCAACAATGCAAAAATATGAAAAGAAAACGAAAAAGAATAAACAGAGAAGTGTCAGTCATGAATGGACAAGTGAAGACGTCGCGAAGCACGTTGACCAAAAACACAGCTGCTTGTGACAGGTATTGCTCTACTGGAGTACACACAAACACACACACTTACCAACACTTACACATTGAGCATGCAAGTGTAGCAAGGGCAACACAATAGCGATAGCAAAAATAAACAAATAAAAATGGCAGAAAGGTAAGCGAAATGAAACACGGATGCAACAGTGCGGATCAGCAGGATATTCAGCAGCGAACGTGTGTGTGTGTGTGTCTTATCTTGTTGACCCAAGGAATGACTGTAGGTACACATAAATAGTATGCATGTGTATACGTAGGTATATGTGCGACTGCCTTCTGATTGACCTGCGCTATTATTGTTGTTAGTAGTTGTTAAAGCAATACAAATGGAATTCCAAGTACGCCGCGGCGCCTTAGTGTATGCAATAATAAACAGACGTGAAGACAGTAAACTACGCGTGCACTATTTATATGAGTGTGTGTGTATACTTCCATGTCGCAGCAGACTCGGCTGGTGTGCATTTCTGTGTATTTTGTAAAGGTGTTGCCAACCAAGCAGGGTAGATTGCAGGTGATGAAGGAAATGCTAAAATAAACATTGTACGAGTATTGAGTATAAAGGCTGTTTCGCCTTTATACGGTATTCACTAACCCTCCACGTGGCATTTTGCTTGTCGCGCACAATTGGCAAATGAATGGACGCGGAGCGTTACACTAATTGACACTTTTCATTATATCTTACATTTCATTGTAGCTAGAGCGTTGCAATCGCTTTGAAAGCGACAGTGAATGCAATGAATTGTAATGAGGTTTAAACGAAATATATCAGTGAAAAGGAAAATACTGAAGAATGTGACCCGCGGCTATTGGGATTGTGATCAATTAGTGGCCGCTTTTCAATTGCGCGTTTAAAATATACGCTTGGGCTTGATGGAAATGGGATTAAAGGATATAAAATAAATTGTAATTGATGGATTCTTTAATTTTTATTTTCTCTCTAAGCTTTTTCAAAGTAATTTCACTAAAGGCCTTCAAATAAACTAAATTTCGCTAAGGCCAAATGTAAGGCTATAAATAGCTTAATAAATATCTGAAAGAGACCCTAACTCCTTCCACTGCGCTTCAAACCTTCATTAATTAATTTTTGCCACGAAGGAGAGTTTCTAAATATTCAAACCCTTTGTATGAATAGTTTAATTTTTTTATTTATATCTTAGTTTGCGTCATTAACCAAAAACCAGAAAGTTGGGGGTATGATGAATTTATGTTCGTTGATAAATGAACAATCGCGGTCGATTGTGTAGGGAAATTTTTTTAATCAAAGAAATACACACGCACAGATAAATCGAAAAAAGGCAGTACCAGAGAAATATTAAAGAATGAAGTATACGTAATATGTAAGTATGCTGAGGCTTTTAAAGCCAATCTCACGATGTACTAAAGGCGCATCAATCTGGGGAGGCAATATACAGTCTCGTAAGAAGAGCCAAAATAGCTGCACTCCTTTGAAGAAAAAACAAAGGAGTTCGCCTGGCCTACAGCAGAGAAGTGGGACTTCCTCCGATTCATTTCTACTTAGTTCGTTTCATAATGCAGAAGTTTGTATTAATCTTCGTATTCCTCTTCGTACTTTGTTTTGTTTGTCTTCGTCTGTGTCTTCGTATTCGCATTAGCTTTCGTACTCGTTTTCGTCGTTGTAATCGTCCTCATATTTGTCTCTTTATTCGTCTTTTTATTCATCTTCGTATTCGTCTTTGTATTCTTTTAAGTCGCCGTCTTCATAAAAAACTTCGTATTCGTATAAGTGTTCGTTTTCTTACTCGTGTTCGTATCGGTATTCGTGTTCGATTTCGTCTTCGTGTATTTTTTCGTTTTTGTATTCGTACTCGTCATCGCTTCTTCTTCGCACTCGCGATCGTGTTAATCTTCTTATACGTATTCATTTCCGACTTTGGTCTTCGTATTCGAGTTCTCATATGTGTTCGTGTTCATCTTTTTTTGTCTTTTCTTTGGCTTTATCTTTGGTTTAGGCTAAGTCTTAACTTTAAACCTTTGCGCAGCACATTTCAATATTTTAATACGCTTTGTCACTCTATGGCGTTAGAAAATGCAAAGCTTAAAGCTTCAATTTCGGGATGGCAGTAAGTGTTTGATCGAGCTTCCGCTCGAGTTTGTAGTGCGCGTCTTGCTGTTGTCACACAAATTTATGGGAGAAAAGTTTTTTTATTTTAAAATCAAAATATATTTGAGGTCGCTCAAAGCGCTCAAAGTTTCCCATGGGGAAAAAAAGACTTTTCGTAGAAACGGCATAGAATCCACGAAAATCAAAATTTTTCAATACGAAAACTCTGCTTGTATTCAGGAGACTTCAGAGAATAATGCCTAATTGTTTATTTAAAAATTTTTTAGTTTTAAAATAAATTGAAATAAATACTAAATACTCTTTAACGCTTCTTTTTGCATTTTTGATTTTTTTTTTATTTTCCGGAGACCGTTAGTAAATAGTTAGAAAAAAAATGTTTAAATAAACTAGAGCTCTCGATTTTATTCGCACATTTTCAAACAACTCGGGTATATGAGCAACGAGTACTCGCACACTTGTTCAATGCTCATTACTCGAAAATTTTCGAGCATGAGCTCGAGCAATTCGAGTTTTTTCGAGTAATTTGAGCAATATTTTTTTTGATTATATTGACATTTTTGTTAGCAACTTTTTAAATTTTTAAAATTTTTGATATATAATGCAAAGATTGTTAGAAATTCAAATAAAAAACTGCTTTTAATGAACAAATACAATGACAAATACAATATACAAATTTTAGTTTGTTGATGAAATTGTTCAAAAGCTCGAAAATTTTGAACAAACATTTGAGCAGTCAACGAACGAGTTTCGAGCGAGTATCGAGCTACTCGCCTTGCTCGATACCCGGGTATCTAGAGCTCTAAAATAAACAATTGGGCATTATTCTCTGAAATCACCTGAAGAGAAGCAGGGTTTTCAGATTGAAAAATTTTGATTTTCGTGGATTCTATGCCATTTCTACGAAAAGTCTTTTTTCCCCCATACAAAACACGCGGGAAACTTTGAGCGACCTATAAATATATTTTGATTTTAAAATAAAAAACAGGGGTATAATTTTTTTCGGTATAGAACAATCCTAGGGGGTGAGAGCATTAAATTTTCGACTTTGCTTTTTTTTGGACCACCCTAATGGACACACAGTTTTACGCCTACGAACGGCAGATAATTTTTGAGAGAAGCTCTTATATGGCAGAAATACACTCGGTGGTTTGCCATTGCCTGGCGAGGGGCAACCGCTGTTAGAAAAAACTTCAATGTTTCTGGGATCAGGAATCGAACGCTGGACCTTTCGAGTGGCAAATTAAAGATTCGGTCGAAGAAAGAATTGAAAAAGTTGATTCCGTTTCCCACCCTAAATATTTTGGTCAATCCAGGGTCAAACGTGAGCTAGGGCGCATTGAAAATGTTTCTCAAAATCAAGGATTTTTCAAAAAAAACTTAATTTCAAAACTTTTTTTTTTATTTTAATACAGGGCTCGAGTCGTGACTGTCGTAAACGTAAAAATGCATATTTCGGATTATAACAAACGCGAACGTACTGCTCTTTTCGTAATTCGGTATGATGACAGTGGTGAACGAGCGACTGATCGTACTCATTCGATCGAACGAACATTCGATCACAAAAGGGCAATCAAATGCGTGCAAAATACGAAAAATATTACAAATATTTGCAGCAATTTTGAAAGAATTCCGCTTAGCATAGATTTCTGAACTTCTTTGTGTTCGCTTAAGTTATTTTAAACAAATGAAACTGCGATTTCAAATATTAAATGTGGCACTTTTGAACAAGCATACACACTCGGAGCTTTTAGCAGAAATTGAAAGTGAAAAATATTGGCGCGTATTCTTGTTTTCGTACGAATCGAAAATCGTGAAATTTTCCTATCATTTTCTACACAAAAATTTCAAATTCGATTCGTACGAAAACAAGAATACGCCTCATTAGCTCAAAATTGTAAAAACTCCTTGTGCTTACTATGCAGTAGTGTTACTTAATAAAAACCGTACATATCATGGTCCGGAAAAAATTGTTGTTAAAGAATTTTATGGAAGTGGCATGTTCAATTGTTGCAATTAAAGATCTAGAATTAAAAAATTGCAATTAATTGAAAAATATATATATAAAATGGATTATATTACAATTTTTTTACAACTTTCGCTTTAATTTTTCTATTATTCTAAAAAAAATTACACTTCGGTGTCTATTGTAACCAAAAAATGCAATTCTAACACCATTGTGACTTTGAAATCTACCGTGACTTCAAAGAAATTAGGATTTGTTTGCTTTCGTATGTCATAACCCCAATTCGTTCAGACGACTAACGATTCATGTAATTTGTGTTCGTACGATTGCAGTCACGATTCGAAACCAGATTTCTCCACCACTCAAAAATATACCTAATTGTACTTCAAAACAAAAAGGCATATATACCCTGCAAACCACGGCTTCAGAGAAATCTGAATAGTAGAGGATGTTAAAGAATTCGTAAAGAAATTATTATTTCCTTTTCCAATATTTTGCCGAATTTTCTAAAGTTCTTAAACGAAATTTCGAAAGAAAATCGGTACAACGATGAAGATAATGCTGCGATGTGAAGATTATTTTTCAGAATTTTCACACTTCCGATACTCTGAAAGATTTCGTTAAGATTTTGGAAACTTTGGTTTTCAGGATATGTAAATATATGTTTTCATCATACAATTAATAAGCTTGATTAGGAGAATATGAAAACTCCCCTAAAATGACGAAGATATGTGTCTTTCTAACTGTTTTTTTTGTATACCAAATTCAAACTTTAAAATAATTATCTTTATCATTAAACGTGTGATACTATAACCTCAAAAAAATAACAATATTACTGCGATTACTCTGGCTTGATTTATCAATATTGTCTACATATGTGCATACATATCCTCATAAAATTCTATGCTTACTAAATTCACAATTTTATAGCGTCAGTTTGTCTGAGCATCAACTTACGAAATTTTCGAAATACTCAGTAAAGAATAATTTTAACATAAATAAAGATATGTATATTCAATAAATTGTGAGATTTGCTATTTTTAAGCGTCATCGAAGTTGTGAATTAGAACGATGACGCATAAACACTTTTAAAATTCTTCGTACGAGTATACAATGTGTATGCAGTTGTGTAGATTTGCCAGTATGTACAATT
>JAPVRG010260790.1:0-14476 GCA_029783565.1 Rhagoletis cerasi
ATTGCCATTTTTGTAATAACCTTCACTCAGCGTTATCTAGCCGCTAAGTTTTTGGTAAAAAGTGTTCTCCCTATACGACTAAAATATGGTTTAAATACGATTAAAATCGAGCCACAAATACGAATTTCGCAAAAAATTCAACCCCAGCGCCATCTACCGAGCAATTTATTTTTGTACAAATCAATGTTTTATGGCATACTAAAACATCCCTAAAAAGTTATTGTTTAGGCGCGATTGCTAACACCAAGCGCCTAAACGCTTGCTATGTAATGCTGCATGTGCAAAAATTTCCTTCATTATATTTATGAAATTTTTTCACACGCACTTCTCAACTGAACCAAGAAAACTCCCATTCATGCTCATCACAACTCTCCAAACTTTTGTAATATATAAGCGTTGAAAAAACGAAATTTTTTTACGTAAACTTCTTCGGATATTGACTTAAATTCAAGGCCTATGAAAACTACAATGTATTATAAGGGATTCTGAGCAGAATCGTTCTACAGTACCAGCCTTTGGAAGTCTCATTTAAAGCAATATTTGGTGACTATTGAAATCCGGAAATAGAGATCATTGTGCCGTACATGTCTTTACTATAATATATTTAGTTTAAATTGAAAAATACTGAAAACCTTTACCGATTTAGAGAGCAATGGAATTGATTGTAGGGCCTCGAAGATCGATTTTATGGACTACGCCTTTTTCGTAGTCTGGTCAAACTACTATCGATTTTCCTAATTTTCGTTCTGATAGAAATTAGTTTACGAGAACAGTTCTTGGGTGGTTAAATATATTCGGTAAAAGAGATGTGCTTTGTCAGGGTGCTCACGGAGGGCTTTCACTTTATTTCATGGAAATATCTATCCTACGTAAAAATGCAAGACCGCATGTTTTAAGTTTTTTTAAAGAAGGGATAGCCAGCCTCAACGGATCTGGAAGCTGTTGTAAATTAAAAATCACACATCAAAAATGCTTAGTATATATTTACATATATATAGTAAAACTGTTCACAGAGAGATCCTTTTAAAGCAATGTAACAATTACATGCGAGCTTCAGACAGACATGAGTTCACGAAAATTCAAAATTCAGGCTACTTGGCTTAGACCTCCAAAATTTGGGAAAAAATAAGGCGAAGTAGAACTTTTTTTGAATGAGTTGCGGAGTTTAAGTGAGCTATGTGCTGGCCATTACTGCATTGAGCACATATTAGGAGGTACTCTAAATCATATATAGGCCATGCGGCCCTGTGCACCTCAACCCAAAGAGCAGTTGTTTCCACTGCAGTCGGGTCTCTCGAACTGGAACGACCTTGACTGCAACTCCAAAAGCTCTTAAGAAATTTCTATGCTGTTATAACAACAACAACACAGAGCTCAATAGTTAAATATAAATAGCTCCTGAAAAGAACGAGTACGCCACAGTAAAGGTCATTTAAAGGATTTGTAATAGCAAAAGCAGAACTAAATAATTTCAAAATATTGTTAGCATAAAAAAATTTCAAGAAAATAAATAATAGTATTTTCTTTTTACAAAGGCCATGCAATTTTATTGCCTTGATCTGCCAACCATCAAATTTGAAATGTGCATAAAAAAATTTATGAAATTCGTTGCCAGCCAACTAAAATTATTTCGCAGCGCTCGCGTAAAAATAAGTGTTCTACAAATACGAGCGTGTAGAATTTTTGTTTGCATGCATAAACGTTTTTATTACAAAATAATCAAGTAATTAACACCTCCGTGAAATTTTATTATTTACAAGCAAAAATGTATGTAAACATACATAAACTTCAAATATCATTTCATTGCGTGGACTTCAAAGTGAGTCTTATTAAAAAATAATACAGAAGCGTTTGATAGCAACAGATTATGCAATTGTTTGCGTAATTATTTTTAACTAAAGTATGTAATTTTAAATGTTTTTTTTTTGTTTTCTTCTAATCGAATAACATTTCCGTTACATATTGGGATTAACCGTGCCATTGTCTATGAAAAAATCAAACTTATTTCTGTTTTTCAAGGACGTGTTGTTCCACTTTTCGAATGCCCTAACACCGGATCTGCTAATCTCATAAATCATATTTCACAGCCCCGAAAAAAGCAGAAGACAAAAAAAAATGAAAAAAAATACAAGATTATGCTAAATTTAATCGCTTCTTTAGCTTTTTTCCTCAGCAACTGCAACAATAAACAAATCTGAATAAATGAGTTCAATAATAAAAGTTCAAGCTCGGAAAAATATATATTGGGCCAGGTTATCAGTGGCGATGAAGCCAATGCAGAAGGCAGCCGAAGAGAACGACAACTGACAACCAAAAGCGCATAAATTAAAAATAAAAAATATAAAAAAAAATTACAAAACATTTCAAACATTCTGCGAACACATACACAAGCTTAACTTGACACATACGCACTTACATACAAACAAAAGGTTAAACAAAAATAGCAAATTATGCTGCCGACGCTAACTGCGACTTTTTTGGTCGGCCGGTTGGCGGAGCGCTGCTGCTAACGCCTATTGCCGCCAGAACTTCGCGTCCGGCCGGCTCTTCGGCATCGGCAGATAATGCACGCATACTAACGCAACTTGCGCATGTGGCTTGGCGTCTTATCAGCGCGACAATGGCAAAGCGGTGCAGGCAGGCAGATGAGCCAATTTAATTGCCAGCGAAATCAGTTGTCAGCGAATGAATGAAAAATTATTATGTATTTCAAGACATTTTGGCCTATTAAATGGCAGCTTTTGTATTGAAAAGTGTATGCTGATAGTGTATAAATTGGCGCCAATGAGCTAATGGCGGATTTGGAAGATGACAGCTTAAAAAATATTTAAATTAAACTAAAAATAAAGCGGATTTGGGCCTGGGGTTATCTGTTTGCGCCGAGGAACTTAAGTTTGGCAATTATAGCCAGGAAGTCCACTCGAGCTGATTTATATTTATTTTCTTTTTTTGAGAATAAGTAAAAAATAATTCTATGAAAGCTCTGTCAAGTCCAAGAACAATGTCTTCTTAAAACTTTCAAACTCCTTTCCTTCAAACTCCACCTCCTCTACTCCATGTCGATCCTCCACTCCACAGCCCACATACATATATGTATATTTTATGTCTGTATGCATGCAGGCGCGCATTTCTCATAAGTAGATTACCGTTATTGCAGCTATTTAGCTTTAGTGTTGTATTTTTTTTCTTCATTGCACTTATTAGCTGTTGCCTGGTAGTCAAAGTCATTTATCAAATCGGAAGTTGTGTAAAGAGGTCAGCATCTTCGTGCGCTAATCTGTGTTGCTCTCCTTTTTATTTGTTTTCAATTACAGAATTTTTATTTATTTAATTTTATTTAATTTTTGTTGTTGTTGTTTAATTTTTAACACATGCATTTATCATTGTAATGGCTGTGCGTGTGTCGGCGTGAGTGTGTGAAGTGGGTCCGTTTCTCAAGCCAGTCTTATCAAGGGTTTGTGGTGAGTTGCTGGTATTAAGTTAAAGTTCAGACAGCAGTTGTTGGTTTTTTATTTAAAAAATGTGTATGTATGGTACTTGTGGAATTTGCAGATTTGCGGTGCGCTTAAAAGTTACCATTTCAAAATTATGGCTATTTTTTATATTATTTTGAAGTTTTTTTTTTAATTTTTGAACTTCAGAATATTTTTTTTTTGCTTTTTTAATGATAAAATTGCAATGTAAAATATTACGTAATTTCTTTTTTCCGAAGCAAAGCGTTGAAATTACCGAAATGCATATTTTTAGTTCAAATATTGAACAAGAAAAGTATAAGTTTCAAAAATATCCCATGTAGAATTTTATTTTTTTCCGAACTTTGTTGGAAATTTAATTTTGAAATTTTTTTTAATATACTTCAAATTTATGTAAAGTTTTTTTTTCTTTCAGATAATTTTATGTTTTTCCATAAATTTTATTAGTAAATTTAATTTGACTTGTTTTTTTTCGAAAAAATCTAGTTTAAAAATTGATATTAAGATTTTTTGTTAATTTTTTTTTTGAGATCTGTTTTTTCCACAAACCTTTAGAATGTTACGAAAATTTCTAAAAATTGTTTATAATTTTTCGAATAAAAATTTTTTCTGGTGTTTTTTTGCGCTATTTGGAAACAAAAATAGCAATTAACCAAACAAATTACGAGTGTTTTAAATTGCTTTAGACAGTTAAATTCTCACATGGTTTTTTTTAATCCAGGCTTAAAAACTTTTTGAAGCCTTGTTCGAGAACATTAAATTTCGAAATTTTCTTTTGAGCCATAAAAGTTTGGAAATTTTCAAAAACAGATTTTTATTTCGAATTGAAAACATCATTAAAAAACTATAATATCAAATATTTATATTTATACATATACATATATATGTATTTTTCGGAAATCTAAGTCTCAATGTTTTCTAAGCAGTTTCAAAATCATTTCTTTCTAGTCCCAAAATTTTTGAAAAATTTTAAGCAATAATTTTTTTATTGAAAATTTCATTTAATAAATTTTATTTATCAAAGTTCAGAAAAGAAGCAATTAAATAAAAAAAAATTTCATGTGCTTAAAACTTGGGCCCGATTTGTCGAAAATTTGTTTAAAGTTATAAAAATTTTCCAAAATTTCTGAAAATCAAAATAAAAAAATTTCAATGAGACATTTCTTGCAACATGAATTTGGAATTTAGAACACTTTTCTTCTTTAATTTGAAAATCAAAATTTTGCCAGCGTTCCAAAAGCATTTAACTTCATAAAATAATTCGGTTTTACTTTGAGTATAATTTTTATTTTAAGTTTTAAAATTCTGTTTTCGAAAATTTGGTGGCACATAATGTACTAGAATTTTTTTTTTTTTTTTCAAATTTACAGAGGTTCGAAAATTTATTTTCTGCAAAAATAATATTTCAGATTTTTTAACAAATGTCAAAATAAAAAAAAAATTAATGCATCGAAATTTCAAAAAAAATGTTTCGATTTATTTTAATAAAACTTCGTCATAGTATAAAGCATCGTACAGCCTCCTGAGTAAAGGAAAAATTAGCTGCTTGTCAAAAATGCCTACATATCTATTACAATTTCTTCCATTTTTATTACAATTTCTTTCAAATACACCAATACAATGAACCAAAAACAGCAATACACTCACAAAAGAAATTATTTTGATCGAAAATACGTAGATAGTGTTTCAGAATTTTCGCATATATGCAACTTTTTTAATAAAATTAAAAATCTGAACTTAAATAATTTTTGAAACTTTTGAGAATTTTTTCCGACGGTTTTTCGTGCGCAATGCCCAAATTTTCGAACTTTTTTGAATTTAATTTTTTTTGTTGGATTTTATACATTTCTGAATCAAAATCTTTCGGTAAAAGTCAATTTTTTTATAAAATGCAGAAATTATAAAAGGATTACGTAATTTAAGATCTGCTTTAATTTTCTGTCCATGTTTTAAGACACACTTCGGATTAAAAAAAAACAAATTCTTGAGAAATGATGCCTTTTGTTTATTTCTAACCGAAATAATGTAGTAATCTAAATAAGACTCTACTGGCTGGCTAATTTATGTAGGCCTAGTGGCGCAGCAACAACAATAAAGCTAATGATATCTACCACTCGAAAGTGCGTCTAAAATTAACTTTTAACTTTGCTTCTAAATGTGTTTACTCACCATTGAAAATTTACCCCACCCAACATCACCACCACCAACTCATTCTTTCTGCTTCTTGGCCATTCAAGACAGCACATCAACTTGGCACGCCTTTGCTTGAAGCATTTTCAGTGAGACGTTTTTCAGATTTTTCCCTTGTGTATCACTTTATTTATGTTCTTGTTTTGTTTTTGCTACACTAACAAGTGCCTCATAAAATCATGCAACAGCCAGTCATTGAAAATGCCACATCGGCTGCGCATAAGTGCAACATATGCAACGCATAACTGGCGAGCGGGCGCACGGCTGACTGGCTGGCTTGCTGGCTGGCACTCAAGTTGCGACAGTCAAGAAAAAAAGATGCAGGAAAAATAAAGCAAACGTAAAGGAAAATAAGTCGCAAACACTCATAGCCATATGCAAAAACATGTGGCGCTGGCTACATACTTATGTGGAGTAATGTTTATGCCAGCTTGGATGTCTCGCACAAATTTGCGGATGCTGCAAATGCCACATAAATATGTACGCATTTATGTGGGGTGTATGAAAGAAATTGTACAGTTCGTCATGTATGTACGTATGTATGTATGTGAGTAAGTCGAACGCATTTGCCAAACGCCGCGACTCGAAAATCGAAAATCGAAAAAAGCAAAAAAACGAAAAATCCAAAAAACCTGGAACGGATCGCTGTTGACCTACTGACTAACGGCGACAGGCTGCGCTTGCTATGGTGCGGGTGGCAAAGTTGCCTGCGTTGATATTAATTGTTGTTTGGGTCCGAAAAATGCCAAAAATAAAATAAGAGGCGATTTTTTTAAACAAAGGAAATATAGCTAAGGAATGAAAAAAGCGTCGAAAAGGCGCAAGCCATTTCGCCACACGTTGTGTCCATATGTTCGAAATATGCAACTTTTGTGCTTAAATGAATGGCATAAACAAATAGGAACGCACACACATTCAAAAATAGCCTTATTTATAGCTAACTGTATTTGTAAGCGTGCAAAAGTGATGACTGTTGGTAAAAAATAAGCGTCGAATAAACTTGATGACTCTTTCCAATTCGACATTTTGGCTCTTTTAAAATTTGTTGTTGTATTGTTTTAAATGTCATTAAAAGTAATTGCTTCAAGCGAAATTATAAACAAGTGCAAAATATTTTTGCGAAAAACTATAAAATCTCGAAATATGGTAGTTAAAGTCAGCTTTTTATGTTAAAAAAATAAAAAACATAAATAAATTTTAGCTGTATTTATTTGAGTGACCGTCACCTATGCTAACTTCACTTTCTACCCGAAATGTCTCGGAAAAAAATCGAAACTTTTGCTGAATTTTCATAGAATCCATTCCAATTGGCAGCTCCGTGGCTGTCGAGTGGGCAATGCTGTATTTTTCTTTTTCGAATTATTCTCTAAATTTACGCGAATATTCGCCAAATGCTTGTCCTCAACTGCCTTCTTCAATTGCTTTCGCATATTATGCAATGTTTGCTAAGCATTTTAACAGCTGCTACGTATCGCCGGCCGTTTTGAAAGCATGCGAGGCGTTTATCGAAAAATTGTAGAACTATTGTTGTTATCTGTTTGTTTTATTAGCTTTTTATTATTCTTATGCTGTTGCAAATTGATAAAGCACATGGCCAAACACACAATGAGAGAAAAACACTGACTGAGAAATCAATGCTGAGTTTTAGGTCTCTGATAACTGAGGTAGAGGTGGGGCAGCAAATACGCACCTTTGTATGGTTGTACATAGTAATATGTACATTAGGGCGGAGTACGCAGTTCGGAGAAAAATGTTCGAAGAAAGTGTGTACAAAAATGGCAAACAAACTATATACCAAAAATAAAGTTTGACCCTCACAATTTTGAAAAGAAAAAAGCAGTATATTGTAACTTTTGTGGTCGGAATTTATTTTTATTTTTTTCTCGGTTTTGTGAATCAATTTCTTAAATATGAAGAAAAAAATATAATACACTGATTTTTCTTTTCAAAATTGGGAGGGTCAGACATAGTTTTTGGTATATAGTTTGTTCACCATTTTTTTTTAGAATCGAACGTAGGATTCGTATATGCCATAAACTTTTTTCGAAAATAATTTACTCCGCACTAATACATATTTAGGACAAGTGTATTATGTATTGCGGATAAATTTTTGTTCAGATATGCATCGATGGAACACTCGCTTATCTACCCAGTTAATAATTGAATGATTTTAGGGCCAAAGAAGTGTGAAGAAAAAGTGAGAATCAGAAATCATAGAAATAACACAAATTTTACGCACAAAAAATCCATATATTTGCGAAACTACGAGACAGACCTCGATATAAAATGCGCTTGCGTGCACATTTTCATAAACAAATTTTTCAAGCATTTTACATGCTTATGTACATTAGGATGCATAACTCTCCATACAAAAAAATAAAAATCGGTACTATTTTTTCATCGGAATTATGAAATGTATTATATTTTAAACTTCCACCAAAATATTTTGGAGAAATACTAAGATTTACGTGAGCTGGACTGATTTGAAAATACCTCCAAAAATTGAAATTTTATAAATAAAATAATTTTTATCTTTGTAAGTTTTTTGATCAAGTTTTTTGTTATATGTGATTATTGTTGTAGGCTGGTCGAACCAACGGCAAAGAAGTGGAGAGAAAGTGTTTTTCTTGCACATGAAAAATTAGATCGACCAGCCTACAACAATAATCATAAAATAATTTTTTTTAAATATTTTTTTTAAAACATTACCTCGGATGATAGAGGAGGTTTATACTAAAAGGTCTGCATAAAAATGTTGAAAAATTTTACAAACGGAATAAAATAATGAGATTTTTGATGCTATTTTCAAATGAGTCCTGCTCACGTGAATCTTAATATTTTTCCGAAATATTATGGCAGAAGTCTTAAAATATAGTGAGTTTTATAATTCCGATGGAAAACCCGCAACCTTTTTCGGTGATGCACCCTAATGTATGTATATACATACTTGCAGCTCAGACAAGTTCTCCTACTTGTAAAGTGATAGTACTACATAGCCAGATGCTTTTAAGCATATGTATCGAGGTATCTATGCATGTATGTATGTGTAAAGCACTCTCATCATAACATTCTCCTTAAATTTGTGAGCATTTTTCATTTCCATTTTATCAGGTTTCATGCTGCGATCATTCATCAGTCTCATATTTTCAGTTTTGGGATGTAAATTCAACGACTTTGTGGCAATTTTATCAGCTTTTGATAAAGTAAAGGGTGTCACATTAAAATATACCTAGTATGAGAACAGAGGATCTTCAGTAATTGTTTAGATTTTTCCTCCAAGAGTACTTTTTCTTTCAAAAATTGACTTCAGCGGATCAATAACTAGTTATTAAGATTTGTGCGTTAAAAGTAAGCTTAAAGTCCGACTCAAAATTCTGGGAAGGATTGATCTCAGTTGGAGGGTAAGCCTAGTTTTAATGAATAGCGCCCACTGTTAGTATTAATTTTTTTCATTCGAGGTAGTACATTTTTAATCGCAATTCTCGAAATGCATCTCATGAAACTTCTTGGGAATTCCTTCAAAAGCCTTGCTCAAGAAATTAGGAAATATTTCACCTGGACGTTTTGGCTGTGACTGCTAGGCTTTCTGATAGTATCCAAATAGAGCATTACAATCAATTTATATACTGAACAGAAAGCAATTGATGTCATTTAAAAAATGCTGCCGAAAGCATAAGAAAGCGTCAAATAGAGTTAATTTTAAAACTGTTGCCGAAACCAAAGACATTCGAAAAGTTGTTAAGTTGTTTTTTTCATGCAACACCCTATAAATAGTTTCATGCTTTCTACTCGAATGACTCTCACAAAGAATTCGCATCTGTGCGAGTTTTAACTGTTGTAGTCGCCTTCGTCATCGTCTAGTTTTGCTTATCAACAATCGTTGAGAGTCATTTTTCTTTACTGTTTCTGCTGAGATTTTTTCTTCTCAAGTCGAAACTTGTTTTCTCATTTCAAATTTTCTACGCGTGTTCTTTTAATTTTTTTTTTTTTTGATACATCTAGGCATTGCAAATCGCTTGGTCGGCATTTAATGTGAGAAACATGTAATAAAACTTTGGCGGACTGGGAGGAAAGGATTCAAACAACAACGTAGAAAAAGTATGCCAAAATTTATGAGTCCGGGTGCATGTTAAACTGTGTTGAGATAAGAAGATTCTTACACGTGTTCTGTATGAAATATAATAAAAAACGGTCATGAAAAAATGGATTTAGGGCTTAGAGGTGCTCTTTTAATCCGAAGCTTCCAAGGTCTGTAGCTTGCTCCTAAGCAAAGAGCGCTTGAATTTATCGCACAACCGATCGCAGAGTTAAAGATTTTGCGAGTGAAAAAGATTTTTACTAAATAAGAAATTTTTATAGTATTTGTTATGCTTTTGAAATACGAATACTGAAGATGGCACAACCCTGTAAGCCAAACCAAACTTGACACGAGATGACGGATATTTGATTCGGATTAAATAATGTTTTGAAGATCTCATAAGCATACTCAGATTTTCGTACCAAAAATCCTGTAATTTTGTAATGCAAACAACTTTTTTTGATACAAAAAGATGCTACACGTTTAAAAATGTTATCAAAAAACAGAGATTTTTGTGAAAAAAAAATAAATTTTTATAAAACAAATTTTTTGGACTTTCAAATTAAATAATAATAATAATAATAGATTGGCGCTTACACATATGTTAGTGTTTGGCCGAGCTTCTCCTCCGATTTGTGGCGTGCGCCTTGATGTTGTCACACAAAGGGGAGGAGGCCTACAGTTTTACGCCGACTCCAAACGGCGATTGTATTTTTGTGAGAAGCTTTTTCATGGCAGAAGTACCCTCGGAGGTTTGCCATTGCCTGCCGAGGGGTGACCGCTGTTAAGAAAAAATCTTTTTTCTAAATTTTTTTTTCGACGTTGGCCAGGGCTTGAACCCGGGCCTGCGGAGTGGAAGCGCGCACTGCTTACCACTACACCACAGCGGCCGCAATGAGCAATATTTATTTTTTTTTTTTAATTTTTTTTTTTGCAAACAAAAGTTTGATTTTTTTTTAATTTTTCCAGAATTTTATTTTTAAACCAATATGCAAAAAATTTTTTTTCTTTCAAAAAGATACTAAACGTTGAAAAAAATTTAAACAAAAAGAGTACTTTTTGTAAAAAATTAAATTTTTACTAAACAAATTGTTTCGAACATTAGACCAATATTTAATCTTATTATCATTTTTTTTGTTCGTTTTTAAAATTGTTTGTTCAGAATTAATGTTCTTAAACATTTCAATGAAATTTGGAAAATTTAAATGTTTTCTACAAAATTTAAAAGTTTCTTTTACTCTATTTTTTATTGTTTTAATTTTTCTTATTTTTTACACATAATTTCTTATTTGTTAAAATAAATAATTTTCAATTTATTTTATTAAAAATAAATAATTTTTTAAAAATTTGAATCGTTTCAAAAATATTCAGTTTTTTTAAATTTTTTTATATTCATATCTTAACAAAAATTTAAGTGTTTTTATTTTTAATGAAATGTTTATTTTTTCGTGCAATTTAATTTTTTTGCACAATATTTTTTCATTTTTATTAATTATAAAAAAATTTTAAAAATTGCTTCGAACTATTTCTAGACACTACAATTCCAAGCTTATCTCCATTTTATTAGGTAGCAAGCATAGAAGAAAGAGATATAGTTGAAATGTACAATCAGATCTATGTAAGCAAATATTTGTGCAACTCATATTTCTGCCTAAACAAATGGCGACCGTGTGTTATAAATTCAAAAACGCTTACACAGGCATGCAAACATGCACAAGCATAAACACATATCTGTTTGATTTTATTCATCACCTATTTCAAATAATGCAAACAATTAACTAAATGGCGTATTTGAGAATACTGAGCAGCGGCTGCTTGAAGTGGCGCGAACTACATAGCGATGCAGCAAATGGCTAGCTATGCAACGATGATGCAAATATGTATGTGCATATGTACATAGATACGATATTTAGGTATTGTGAGAATAATCATATGCGCTATTCAAATTTGCACAGAAGCTCGTTTAACTCCAATTAAATTCAGTGCTGCTTACTTTGCCTGCTCGCCAAAGTAAACCAGCTGATCAATCAGGGTAGAATAGGCAAAAAAGTAATTCCTTTTCTTAAATTGTGTTCGCACAACATATTCCCAACCTACATCTATTTACTTACAACTGCATATTCACCTGTAATTGTACATTCTATCCTATCACTAACACTCACATTACCGCCACAATATTTACTCATTGCAATATTTACGCTGTTTTTGCTTAGAAATTTGCACACTTGCATTTTACGCATTTGCCATAATTTACGGCATTGCACTTTGTCGTCAAACCTCAGCCTCCACTCCTCGCCTTCTGCGCTGCGCCTGCGCCTTGCAATGCTCGCGGGCAGGTTGCATTCATTCTGTTGGCAACAACTCATTTGTGCTCCATTTTCAATGTTATTTTTGTGTCGCTGTTGATTTTTTACTTTTTTGTTGTTGTTATTGTTGTAGCCCTAATGCACTCTCCACGCGTACTCACTCTATAGTTTTATGTTTTAATTGTGTTTACTTGTTTGTTGTTTTTTTTTTTTTGTGTAACGCAAATGTTTATTGAATGTGCTAGACATTTTACTTGCGTCTTTATGTCTGTTTAAATGTACATGTGTGTGTAGTTGCAGTTATTTATTTTTATTAGAAAATAATTAAGCAGCAAAGTACGAAAATGTATTACAGAAAAAATAAAGAAAAAACTTTTGCCGTTTCTATCTGAAGAATGTTCCAATTATTTACATTTGCTGCCAATGAATGCGAGGAAAACTTAAAATTTGCCTCATATCTGCCACTTCCCTTGAGGCTCATGCTTACCTACATAACAAAAGTGTGTAAAATTATTTGTTTTTTTAAGTGCCTCTCACTGGATCATAAATATACTTTTTTTCAAAAATTCATGTACATTTGTATGCATGTAAGCGTGTGCATGTAGCTTTTTTGTGTCCTATGCAGTCCGTCAATTGATCACTCCCTTGCCGAGACAGTCATTTATTTGAGTGTTGCTTTTAGAGTAAATATTTACATTGTATGTTCATGCAAGTGCACATACTTTACAGCGGTTAAAAGTTTCTAGATTTCGGTACTAGTGACTATAATGAATAGATGAATTTTTTTATATGCATACACACATATTTTTTTTATTTTTTTTTTTTATTTTTATACGGACGTTGGGATAGCGCACTATCCATCAAGTGGCCCGTATGAAACTCCGATGAAGCCACCTCCCCGGGACTGCTTTCGCATTTCATCAGAGAGGGGCCGTGGCATACAGAATGCCTCACTCCATAACGCCATTTCCATATTCCCTCATCCACATTCGTGGTAAGAGGTTCAGGAGCGTTTTGCCGACATACGAGTATGTATCTATACATATGCAAATATGCCATATGATATTAAAAAATTTAGAAAGAAATCAGAAATACATGAAAACTTTGCGAGCTTTTAGAGCGGTTATTTTGGTTAATATCCCATCTGAAGTTTTCATAAAAAAGTTAAAGATTAAAAAAAATAAAATGTGTAACAAATATAAAAAATAATCGGATTTGAAAATAAAGAAAAATAATTTTCGATTCAATATATTTTTAATGAAAGATATTAAAACAAATAAAAAAAACAATGAAAATCAAATCTTTTACAACTACAGACACATAATTAAAATTAAAAAATGTATCTAGTTTTTTGTGTCATTTTAAAAGATTTTTAATTAAAAAAAAAAAAAAATTTAGAACCAAATTTTTTAATTGGCGGGAAGCCTAACTAAATATTCAAACACTTTAATTTTTTTTTAATCTTTTAATAAAAATAATAAAATTTAAGAATAAAAATTTTTAAGCTAACAGAAATGAAAATGACACAATTTCAAATTTTAGTTCACTTCATTTATTAAATTTTTTGTAAAATTGTTTTCGAAAAAAAAAAATATTATTAAAAACTTATTTGGTTATTCACAATGGTGTCGTAAGACGACAGGCAGCAAGGAGGCAGATGCACTAGACGTGCAAGTCGTTGCGGCTGCTACCTCCACTGCTGCCCTAGCGACCGAGTCGACCACGGACTTACCGGCTAACCAGTCGTTGGCACAGCTCGAGGCACTAACTCCTGCTAGCGCTTCCGGTCCGGGCGCCACCAAAAGCCAGGACGAATACGTGCCCTCCACGCAGGAGCTTTTGGCTGACATCAGCAGGCTTGAGCTCGACAGGCGAAGCGGCAGCGAATCGCTCGGAGCTGGACGAGCCCACATTATGAGCATACCGCATTAAATTGCAATGCGAAATGTGCGCAACCACGGTTAGATGCTACCTCTCAACTAGGTTGCGCAAGTAAGACTTATTATTCTAATGCGGTTTAGAAATAAAAGAAACTGATGCTTTGTGTTTTGACGATTTGGAATGCACCCTATGTCTGAATAAAGGAAAAATATGATCTACACTTACGCTTCATACAGTGCGTATACGTAACGGAGATAACTAAGAAGCAACTTATTTTCAATAGCTAAACTTTATACTTAGCAAATCAAATTTTTCGAACATATGAACGCTGCAGACATATTTAAATACCAAGGGCATTAATATGTCAATAAAAACAAAGAAAATAAGTCAACGAAAATCTCCACATTGCATGGCCGAATGCCACTTAATGATGTGTGAAAAACAAATAGACAAAAAAAAACCTGTCAAGGTCAAAGCCTTAATGAAGCGTTAAATCAAAAACAAAGCAATGACAGATCATTAAAGAAGTTATTAGAAGAAAAAAAAAA
>JAPVRG010260794.1:0-11016 GCA_029783565.1 Rhagoletis cerasi
TAATCACTTTTTTTTTCTATAGACACCAAAGGACACCTGTTACAAATCGGCACTTGTTCACGAACACTAGTCCAAGCACTTTTTATTATTAAAATACACACTTTCACACACAAGCCCCTCAGTATTTTACACATTCACTGAATATTTTAGATTTCATCCTTTTTTTATATATTTTCTAAATTTAAAAACACTTTTCCAGCCACTTGAACAAATCAAAAATTTGCCGCGGACAGGGTCAAAGCGGAGACGAATTCCTGTTGCAAACTTTTCAGATACGATTGGCACGGCACATTTTCAAAGCCACGAGTTGTCCCTTCTTATAGATTTGCATTCTTTGGTCGTACGACTACTGGGCACTTTGAGGTAAATTCTGCGTAAGTAGGAACTTGATCTACTTAAGGCAGATACCTGAAAGCTCTTCCTCTGGTTGAAGCTATATAGATTCGGACGCTGGTTGGTTGGTAGTAGCCTTGGCTGAGCATTGTCTGAGGATGCAATTAGCGCTGTAAGCACCATTTTGGTACAGCTTTCTGTGAGGCTTCTGATATTACTCACTGTCACGATTCCTTGGTATCTTAGAACTGCTTGAACTTGACGATGGGTCTTAGTAATTTTTAGTAATGAACACACGCACAGATAAGGCTACCTACTTTCTTCGAGATAATAGCAAAAAAAATTTCACAAGAAAAATTTGATATGTTTTGAAAAAGAATTCACAAAAAAAAAATGTTTGAGTTTCCAGAAAAATTTTAGATATGCAGATTTATAGACCAATTAATTTTAGTACAATAAAGTGCAAGTTTCAAGTGGCTAAGAGTTAGCGTTGATTTTTATATATATATTTTTTAATTAATTAAATTGGTTGAGAAATGAAGGCTCCAGTGAATTGTGAACAAGAATTCCATTTATTGACCACTGTGCGATGGCACTGTGGTTTGTATAGCATGCCCATTTTAGCTGCATGTTTACTAAGTCGCCAGTGTCCCGTATTCGTGACTGTTAACCTGAGGATATATTTTTCTAACCTCCTCAAAAGATCTTCCTTTATTTGATTCGTCACAGTGCGACCAGATATTCCTTGCAGTTTTGCAGGTTTTCGGTCTTTCGTACGAATTGCCAATGTAAGTAGTTCTTTCTTGATTATTCCAAGTGGCCCATTTATTGCCTCGCCGTCGGCTTTGTCAAGAGATGCGCCAATTTGTCAGTCCTCACGTTACCGCTTATTTTCGTTATTAGTGATGCCAGTGCCAGAAGTGCTGCTTTGCTTTCTGAAAAATTTTATAGCTTTGTACTCATTCACTGTTTCTGAAGGAATATCCTACATACCCTCTCAATCCCTAATACCGTCACTTGGAAGCTGCTAGCAAATAGGGATGCACATTTTTGGGAGTAACATCGATACATCGATGTTTCGATGCCTCGGAGAAATGAACATCGATGCTTAAATACATCGCCAGAAAAAGATCGATATACCGATGGTGTCCGATTTTTTACAATCTTGTACGTTTTAGTTCAATTTAAAGGAATATTTAATACTTGGATGTATTTCCCTGTATTTAGTTAGCCTCCATATAACCTTCCTGGCGTCTAAGGTTCCAAGACCTGATTTTGTTGAAATTCTAACGGGGAGTCGGTCCTTTTTTAATGCTTAAGCTAGCCTTTTCTATACTCGAAGCTGAATTCGAAGTCTCTTAATGTTCTCCCAAAGAATCAATAACAAAAAAAATATGAATATAAAAATTAAAAAAATTAAAAAAAGCAATGGGTAAGCTGCATCCAAAGCAAGCCTGGGTCACCTAAGTCGATGCTTAAAACATCATAAAACTGGTATCGATGTATCCTCAATTTAGCGATGTTAAAAAATCGCTGGCAAACATCGAATTTGGAATCGATATTATCGATGTTTCAGAAACATCGATGCATCGTTTGCCTACCTACTAGCAAAGTTAAGGTAGTCGAAATGAGAGAGAAAGGTATCCATCATCTCATAGAATACACTCGCACCCAGACCGCAGTCCATACTGGACCCGTCAGTATAGATGCCAATAAAATTCTATTAGACAACACTGCCTATACTCTGAATCAATCTATCAGGAAACTTCTTCTTTAAGTTTTTTTTTAATCAATCGTAGGAGGTATGAGTTTTTTCCTGATTCTATACGCTTGTCAAAAATACCACTTTGCCCTGGTTTTTTCGACCAGCAATAGCCTGACTGTGTCGGATTGCAAAGCTCTGACGCTGAGACGATATTGCTTTTTTATTTTCTTAAATTGTTGCCGAACCAATAGATGGTGGATTTTCAGTACAACGAGAAGATTTATCGGCAATTACTGCGCGATAACCAAAACGTTCCTCGCTGATTTTAACGTCTTTAAATTATTGATGTTAAAAACTTTCTTAGCGCTTAGCTGAAGCAGTAGCTCGTAGGCAAAGATTTTTAAGGTTTACTGCAGATTTTGTATATGGCTAGAAACAGGATAAAAGCGCTTTTTGAGGACAGCAGTGATCCCATGATTTTAATTAAGAATGTATTTACAGCGATTTCAAACAAAAAAAGGCCGTTAATAGACTTGTAAAAAATTTCAGACCTAGATTTCCATATAGACAACAATATCGATAACAATTTTGATGACTATAACAACAACGTCATGATTATAGATATTCGAGTTTAGAAATTAAGATATAATTATATCCAAACCGATAACAATATCGAAAATATTGGCGATTTATCGATAACAATTTTGATGACTATATCAATAACGTCATGATTATAGACACTCGAGTTTAAAAATTAAGATATAGTTATATCCAAACCGATAACAATATCGAAAATATTGGCGATTTATCGATGACAAACATAATTTAAAAAAACACCAATAACAGATGACAATCAACGCGACAAATTAAAGCAGGACAAAAATTTCGATAGAAATCTCTAAAAAGCAACCACAAAATATCGACAACGAAACGGAAATGCTATCTATAAAAGTGTTGACAAAAATAATCGATACAAATACCGACAAAAATGTCAGTGCAAAAATATTTGATACAAATATCGCTGAAAATATCTACAACAACAACAATACCATAGAGAATTCAAAAATAATTGATACAAATACCGATAAAAACATCGATAGCCACAACAGTATCGAATAAACCAACCTATTTTATAAAAAAGCTTTTTAAAGCAAGGCACGCGAATATTTGGGCTCTAAAATCACGGCTTTGGGTGTCGAACAAAATTTCATGCGAAACTTAATTACGACATTCGATAACGCGTGCGTTTCTCAAATTAATATCTTACTAAAAAGCAGAGACCGTAACGGTTATGATCTTTATAATAAAAATCATAATTTAACCGTTAAAATTTGATTTCTATTTTTTCGATCAAATTTAAACGTTATTGTTTGATTTTTATTTTTACGATCAAAAAATTATCGTTATTTTTGATTTTAATTTTTTTAGATCATAAAAGATTTAAATCGGTCAAAAAAAGTAGTCTCCGTTATAACGGTTAAAAATTATTAAAAAACTAAAAATCAAAAGATTTTTTTTTTTCGAAAAATAAAAATCATGATATTTAACGATTATTTTCGGTCCCTGCTGAAAAGAAAACAGCTGTAATTTTTTTGTTTACTCGTAAACGTTCTATCACAAATGTTGTGCATTGAGTGCTGTTTTAGTTATTTAAAGGAAGGTGCTCGGTTAAGTCCTTACTAGGATAGTAAACCCAATTCACTTAAAAAAAAAAAATCGCAGCATATCTGCCGTTCGCTTGCCAACTCCTGCACATGCGCACAACAACAATGAACCAAGTTAAATGATTAAAATCTGGATTTTTTTCCTCTACCTTTTGCAGCCTACTTTTTCACAAACTAAGTATTGCTGTATATACTTCAGCCAAGTTGTTCGATTTTTTCGCATTTTTTTTTTTTGTTTTAATTTTTTTTTTTAAGTTTTCATTTCTCATTACCCCAAACGTCCATCTTTCTATCCAATATTATTACATTCAACTCGATCAGCCGTCAGTCCTGCCAAACTGCTACTAAGTACAACGCTTGAAAAGCTGCCAAATGACCAGCAAAGCATGCTTTATTCAGCACGATCCACTCCACAACCATCACCACAAACACCACCACCGCCACCAGTCAGCCAATCGGTCGCCAGCCCGCCTGGCACCTCCGACGCAGGCGCATACACACGACGATGTTGGCAAATTTTTAATATAAAAGCCAGCGGCCGGACCAGCGCCACTACCAAATCATTTTGTACCGTTAGACCGTGAAATCGAGAAATGTGCGCGCTAAATACGAAATTTTTTTATTCCCTATTAACGCTGTTGGTTGTAAGTACTCGCAATTGCTGTTAACTAGCATTGACAGTGAATTAATTGCCTTGAAAAGGAATAGATACGCTTGAAAGCAAAAAAACAAAAATGTATTGAGAATAAAATTAGTTAAAATCTATTAAATTTTCCAAAAAACCAAAAACAAAAACAAAAATAAATACTAAAAAGATTAATTCGTTCAACACATTTACAGTGCATACAAAAAGTGTCGCATACCAAATGCCATGAAAGGCCACGCCATTGAATGGCAGTCAAACTGGTTGCCATTAAGCAGGATAATGCGCGTGGTGCGCTGTTGAAAAAGCCAAGTAGGAAAAAATAAATCAAAAGTGAAATATGTACATATGTATGTACGAGTGTACATTTCAGCTTAACTGATCTGCTGGCTGATATAATCACTGGTGCTTGCCACTAACCGATGTGAATGAACCGCGCTGCTGCGTCAACGCCTGCGCCAGTAACTGTGCTTGTTGAATGTGCAACGCCAAAAAGAAAGCGAAAGTGCTCTGAACAATTGCAAATGCTTGCCAATTTTTGCTAAACCATGTCATGTGTGTGTGTCCGTTTGTAGTTTTTCTTTTGAATTTCTTTTAATTTTTCTTTGCTGATTGTATAATTGTTTTTTCTTTTTTTTGTATTATGTCTGCTGTGCCAACAATGTTGCAACTCGTACGCTACGTGCTATGTGCTACTCTTACTACTTGCAACAGTTGCACGTATGTACATAATTACCGTTAATTGCCGTTTTGATAAACGATTGGGAAATGCGCTGTACAGAAAGTCAATAACACTGTTGCACGCATTTGTCTAAGGTGTGTTAGTTGATGTGATCGAAGTATGGCGCAAATCATTTGAACTTGGCGGAATCGATTTGAGCTGGCGTACATGCGCGCACATACATACTTTATGTACATATGTACAAATATATGATGCAATGCTTTGCACGCTGCTGGTTATGCGTTTAGCATTATTAGCATTAATTATATATAAGATTTGAGGCTCGTGTTTATAAAAAATCAAAAATTTAAATCAAATATCAACAATTTTTTTAATTTCCCTGTGAGGGAAATTTTTAGTTACTGAATTTTTTGCAAAAATTTCAATACACTTCATGCGCTTACGTCTGTTCCTTCTTGCACACAATATTTCCCTTAAAGGGAAATTTTTCTGTTGAAGGGAAATTTTTCCATTAACTTTTAGAACAATTAAACTCACGTGCATTAACAGCAAATAATTTTTATGCACTCTAAAAAATTTCCCTCTTAGGAAATTTTTTATTTTTCGAATTTTTCGCAAAATGTATGTTTATTTTTGTCCCTATTAAGCCTTAAGCATAATTAAAAAGTTTATTTGGGAGCTGTTGGAAATATTTAAAGAAAACTAATAGGCTTGACTATATACTTATACATACTATATACATACATATGTATGTATGTTATAAAATTTGGTGTATTTTCACAGTTTGAATTTTTTAATACTCATAAATAAAAAAACAAATTACGCTACTTTCCACAAATTTCCCTTTTATTTATTTTTTTTTTTTAATTTTTTTACTTTGCGCAAAATTTTCGCTATACAAATTTCATGCGCCTTCTGCTATTACTACATACTTGTACTCAAAATTTCCTTGAAGCTTGAAGGAGCATTTTCATATTATTCTTAATGGGCTGTCTGCAGCTCTCAAGAAAAACGAAAAATTCATATAAAAAAAATAAAAGAAAAAGTTACGCACAAGCAATGTAAAAGAAATGTTCTTCTATCAAAATTTCCTAAATCAGTATGCAGCTCTCAAGGAAAAAATTCTCGAATATTTACATATTTCTTCGAGAAAATTTACAGCAACAACAAGTACCTTTTCAAGCAACTGAAATAATGAAAAATATTCCTTGTGATTTTTCTTGAGAACTGCAGGCAGCCCTTAAAGTACTAAAGATCACGGTTATCAACAGACATTTTCTATGCATTTTACAAAATTTCCCTCAGATAAAATTTTGTATCTTTCCTACATATTTTTGCACAGCTCATGTTGGTTTTTATTTGCCGTTTTTTATAAGTACGTATATATCTAGTTTATTTTAGTAGGAGTTAAGAGAGATATTGAGAGGCGTAAGGGAGGTATTTTCATAAAATAAAAAACTTTTGGACAGTAGACTTGAGTAATTAATGAATTATAGGATTAGTTGATTTTTTTTAATAATCATAAATCAAACTAATTAACGCAGTTTTTAAAAAATTTCCCTAAGGGAAATTTTTAATTTTTGAAAATTTCGAAACATTTTCAATCTTCTCATTCGCTTACTGTTAACACTTCACGTACCTACTGAAAATTTCCCTCGAAGGGAAATTTCCCTCAAAGCGAAATTTACCAATTATTTGTTAAAGCACTAAAAACGACAGGTAGATAAGTATTCTTAGTAAAATCATTTTTTTAAGCATTTTCAAATATTTATGTCGAAGGGAATTTTAGTTTTTTTAATTTTTGCAAGTTTTTTTTTTACAAAATCTCTTGCTTCTTTGAACACACCAATCTATCCACTGTTATTAGTTCTTGCATTCAGAATTTCCCTTGAAGGGAAATTTTTGTAAGACTTGTTAAATTACGCTTATTATCTGGATACACATACTAATGTATGTATGCATGTATCTACGTATGCACCTGAGCAGCTTTAGTGGAAATAAGGAGCAATAAGTATAAATAAGTGAGTTCTATAGGATACCAGTACAAGTATCTACCTTAATTTATATATTTAGTTCGGTGTCGTCGGACACCGCGCGAAATTGCTCAGAATTCGTTCTGAAAGCAGCATGTCTGTGAAGTAATACACTTCACTCTTTCTTTTCTAAGCACAGCAAAGGCCACCGGTTTGATCTCTTTACTTCACATCCAAGATTCTTCGTGCCCCTCTTTTAGATCATCACCTCTAACTTTTTTAATCTTGCTAGCATCAAGCTCATGTACTAAAAGATATTCTTTTCTTTTCCATTCAAGCTGCTAACTTCGCTCAGCGCAGCCGAGTCATTACATAGCAATGGACGTTACAGTCGTCGCAGACCGGCCCTGGGTAGCGCCAAAGCGACCGCCGAGGAAGTAACTGAGAAGTCCGATGTAGTAGCCGATCAACTGGCGCTCGCAGCTAGCCATACTGAGAAAAATCCACATAGACGTGGGGGAGCCTACGCGAATGATGGAGAAGGTAAGCCGGATCAACGGTAGCAGTTAAGTACTGATTTTACTATACTCTTGCCCACAGACTACCCTTATGGTAACTTGGAGATGAATCTTATTCGACCAGAGAGTGAACCAGTGCACACTCAGATCACTGCCAAGTATACAGCCAGTCTGAGTGCAGCACGGCCTTACGAGTCGGGTTTACTAGAGGATGCCGAGACTGCTGAAGAATACGTGGCTAATGCAATGAAGATGCAACGTTATGGCACACGTCTGCGCGAACCCATTCGCATACTGTCCACCGAAAGCGCGGTACAGAGTCCACCGAGAACGCCGCTACAATCGAGTGAAGAGCCAACGAGCGATCGAGAGAATTCCGCACCTGCCAACGTCAAATACGAATACTATAATGTTGCACAACAACAACAACAACAACAGAAGCAGCAGCAGCAGCAGCAGCAGGCGTCACAGCAGTTGGAAGGAAATCATAGAGCCTTACTGGGGGCACAAATGCGTGCACAGTTACAGGCACAAATCAACCAAGCACAGCAACAGGTGGAAAGTCAGCAGCAACAGCAGCAATTGGAGTCGCATACGGAGCGTGGTCAAGCGATCACCGCTGTGAATGCGGATAATAGTGCGGCGCAGCAGTCGTCACCGACCTACAGCAGAGAACCGTCTACACGCGCCTATGAAGTGTACGACGACAGCGTGAACTCATACGAGGCAAATGGGGATGGCGGCGGCGCAGCTGATGGTGACGGCGTCGATCGACACTATCGTACGAAGTATATCTTTCAGCCAGCTTATCCGGGCGCAGGCGTGCCACAGGCCGAGTCTGAGCCAGAGCAGCTGCGTGTATCTGCCTCAACGGAAATACCAAAAGCAGAGATAATGAAACAAATCGAGAAGTCGGTGATGAAATACATGAAAGAGCTTGAGGCTGAAGGCAAGATCGTCACTTCGCCACAAGAAGCGAAACCCTATTACAAAACGATAACAGTGCCAGCCGAAGACAAGCATATCGGTTCGACAACCTTACGTCCGAATTACCCAAGCGCGACGCCAGCACACAATTCCCTCTATGTTAGCGGCGATAGCGGCAGCGCTGTATCATCGCCAGCTGCGACGGCACACCGCGCTCCCTCAGCGTCCAACATTTCAGGATATGCGAGTTCAGCACGCCACCACGCGCCCAAGCACCACCGAAAATCAGCGCAGCGCTATCAGGCAGAAGCTGAGACTGCCTACCGCGCGTCAGCCGGCGGACACCAGCCACACGCATTGAGCGAGTCCCTCGCACCGAACGTAGAGTTTGTGTATAAGATTAAGACACGTGCGCCGCTACAAACAGCCACTGTCAAAACAATTTCGAAGCCGTATACACTGCCGCTCAAAGGAAACTTCGAACATTTCGATCACACCGCAGCGCTTAAGAATATCGAAGATTTCGATCTGTCGCATGTGGTGACCACACAAGAGCCCGATGAACGTCCATCCTCGTTGAGCGCCAGTGTCACTAGCAAGCCAAACAAACTTTACTTCAATTCGGAAATCTATCACGACATCAACTCATTACCATACAAGCCGGAAAAGTCGCGGGGGCTTTCGGCTGCCGCAGCAGCTGCCGAATATCGCAAACTCAAGGCGAGCGGTGAGTTGAATGGCGACTACAAGGGCTACTCGGGCTACTTTGCTGAACCGGCACCACCGGCTGAGGCATCAGATGAAAAAGAAACGAGCGGCAGTGCAAGCGCCAGCGCGCAAGTCTCCGACGATGGCTACCCACTCATGAATCCCTATCAGTATGTGCTGAAGAAGGAACCGTTGCCAAGCAAGTATGAGGAGACGAGCGCCAGTTGGGTTGAGGCGCATGCTAAACCAGTCTACACGGCGCTGGCTGCATCGCAAAAGGGGCTGGAGTACGACAGCTATAGTCCGAAATTCAATAACAACCCTGAAGGTTATGGCTATCAGCACTCATACAAGGCTGAACGTGAACGTGAGCGGGAGCGCGAGCGCGATCACGAGCGGGAACCCCAACATGGCGGCCACAAGTATACAGTGAGTAGACCAAATGGCGCGAGCAGCAAGCGCGGCAAACGCGGCGGTGGCCTACCATATCCCAATGCAAGTAAGAAGAGCTTGCGCGGCGCGGCTGTAAAGGATATCGAAGCAAGTTTGGCGCTGCGTCCACCGCCGAAAAAATAGGCAGTCCTACGCCGCTGGTACGATGCATGACAGCCACGAAGGGATGGAAGTAGCTGCAGAAGCCGTGCGGAAGAGGTGACAGGGTTGTCTTTGTTTTTTTTTAAAGGCGCTAACCGGTTTTCTAGTTTATTTATTTTGCATTCGATGTTAGCCGTTTTCAACTCCACCCTGTGTGTGTATGTGCCCGCCTAATGTTATGCAACGAAAATGCCACACCTTCCGTATTACGCATTGCAATTATTTGCCAATTTTCAAGTGCAATTCTAGTTTAAGTACATTTTAAAGAAACAATATCGGTATTTATATGTGTTTGTATTGTAGAAAATATAATTACATAATTATATGTGTAAATTTATATGAATTTTATGTATTTATTTGTATAATAAATTAATGAAAAAGATTCTTCTTGTGCCACATTTTTGATGACTGCACCTTAAAGTAGGCTGTGGGAAATACGTATTAATGTGTACTACCGTAAAACGCTCAGTGGAAGTAGCTAAGAGTGCAAACTAGGTGGTGATGGCCTCTACCACGAGAACGAGGAGATCAAAGAAGGTCCCGAAATTTGTGTTTCCCTTACGTAATCGCCGAACAAAAATTGCTTAAAAATCGTATTCGCTATTGATGTTAAATGAAAGCGGTGAGAAATTATTTAAAAAAATGTTTGATCATTGTTGGCAGCTACTTAAAAAAATGTATTTAATAAATGTGTTACGTAGAATATAGCAATATGGGTATGTATGAAATGAAAAGTAGTTGATGATAGCTTTATTAATTGGTTGGTTAAAGTGCCGAGTTTGACAGGCCCAATTAGCACTTATACGTGCCGTTTTAAAAACACCACTAGCTTAGTCAGAAGTACTTTTAGAAAGAGTTGCCAGCTATATAGAAATTTCATTCAAAAATAAAATATTAGAAAACATTAATTTTAAGCAGAGTTGCCACCTGCCAGACCCAAGAAAAATTTCCAACAATATCAGGCGTGACTCAGCAAGACATTTCATTGCGATTGAAAACCATTGGTATGGTCCAGAAAGTTGGAGCCTCATGAACTCAAAACCAAGAGATATCGAACGGCATGTCACTATTTCCCAAATGCTCCTTCAACGGTACAAAACGCACGAGTTTTGGCGTTGTAACCGCCGATCAAAAATTGATTCGAAGGAGAGCAGTTTTATTTGCGCCAGAAAAGTAGGAAAAAGTCATATCTTGCGATGGGCAATACAATGTACCAATTTCACACAATAAAGTCTCAACATCTAAAAAAAAATCCTTGAAAACTAACTT
>JAPVRG010260799.1:0-11029 GCA_029783565.1 Rhagoletis cerasi
CATTAGATAAATACCTTTAAAACATATAAAATACTCACTCTACTCCTGCTGGTATCGCGTTTCGCTCCAATTGGGCGCATCCGTTCCTTGAGTTAAAATCTTTCGCGGAAAAGTGGTCGGAACGATGCTTTTGGTAATTCATCTGCTGTTATCATGCACGCGGCCATCCACTTTTCTCGCATATGCAGTACCGCCGGGGGGCCGAAAAAACTTTGTGCCAGTTTTTTCGCTAGTGCTTCTAGAATTTTTGCAGTTCCTAAATAAGCAACTCATCCTTCAAAATATCGAGAAAAACAATTGATAAGAGTAAATGCATATTTTATGTACATTGCACAATGTTATATTTCACTTACCTTCCGTTTTATATTCAATATTAGTAAAAACTCACTAAAAGCTTGTTACAATATGATGCCAGAATTTATTTGTAATAATTTTCTTAAATAATTTTGTTTGAAGTAAACAATCACTTTAATAATTTTTTTTTTAATTATGTTAAACAGTATGGTAGCTCATTTTCAAAAGAAAACGCCAAAAGCACAGTTTACGTCAAATGGGAGCAATGGCGGCTAAGAAGAAGAAGTGAAACTACCTTTAATTATTGTATCATGTACTTAGCCTATCTCCAGCCGATTTTCAAACTTTTTTTCTTTGTTTGAAAGGTAGAACTCATATCTTTCAAACAGAGAAAAGAAATTATATTCGATCAAAAAGAACAATGTTATAACTTATTGAAGTTGTAACTTGAAGAATACCAAAGATTTATTATATTTGGTAGTAAAAAACTAATAAACGAAGTGATGAAGAAATACTATAAGTATAGTCGTGTCCTATGGGCTATAACAAAACATAATTTCTAAATGAGAACTCGTGCATATTTTTTTGTTTACTTTTGTATCACTGTGTAATTAATGAATGGAATGAAAAATTATCAAAAATACGAGAACAAAACACTCTTAAAGCTGCTTTTATTTAGACTGGAATCGAGTTCCAGGTGCGAATATCTTTGATGCAAAATAGTCTTGCAGATGTTAGATAATTGTATTTGGGTATAATCATAATTTTTCATAAAGGTAGCTAGGCGCCATATCCATCGCTAGGCGAAATAGAATTAAATTAAATTTATGACTAAACCGAGATATGTCACTTTTGACACAAATTAGAGAGACATCATCAATGTACAAGGACGGAATTACATCACAATTAATATTTATTTTGCACACAAGCAACATAAAAGATTTATCACTATTAAGACAAAGACAATTTTTCGACGACCATATCGTCTTAATTACTATCAACAATGACGTGAGTGTGGACACACGAGTTCGCTGACGGCTTTATTGATGGCAGGAGATATTTTGTCTTGTCCTCTTTCACCTTCACAAAGGTGTGGTTGCACTTCTTGTGGATTTGTAGGGCCTAATCAAATTCCAATCGGGTGCTTTACTGTTTTCGATGAAATCAACTAGTCTGGCAGAGACTCCTTTCCGATTAAGGGTTCTAATATTCCAAGTGTATGCCTCAAATCATAGCCGAAGTTTATTGTTATTTTTTCAGAGGAGCTCTTAAAATTTTGTTCTTCAAAAATGTGTTTAAGGGGCAGATAAATTTTAAAAGCTACTTGAGAAAACGGCCTTAAGTATTAACATCATATTCCCTATTTTTTGAGTGACTTTTGTTAAAAAAAATTTAATGAATATAATAAAACCACTAAACTTGAGTACGGCAAAGCGGTTGCAGGCCAATTTCTTATCTATCACTTATTAAATCAGAAACAGAATACAGGGTTTATTTACGATATGAAAAAATAAAAGCATTTTCTTTTGATTCGTGCAACACTTTTTTCTTATTGTCACAACAAATAAAAACTAAAATCAGCATGCACATCGATATTCTAGCAAAACGTTATTAGTAATTCAATCTAAAATAATCTAAATCATTGCATTGCTTCTTTGTCCAGATTTACCCCCATTATATATTTTTTTATTGTTGCTTGTAACTGCATCCACAAATATGCTGAGTATAGTGAAGTATTTTTTATAACCACTCTAATTCTACTTTTACTATTTTTCATAACTTTTTCACCAAAAATTATATCTATCAATTGAATTGGTAAATTGACTTATCATCACCGTAAAAAACAAAAACAAAAAACTCAACCCAAACACGTCAACAATCGTAATCGTACTGAAAATCCTCCAAAAAATATATTACCACATCACAAACCAACACCACCACCTATTTGAAAACCAAAATATCTGCACCACCATATACCCATATCCACAATACAAATGAAAAAAAACTAGGATTTGGACATGATAGCAGCACAACTTAATGAATTGGGCGTCTCTCAACAGCCCCAGCCACAGACTGCTTTCGGACAGCCGCAAACACAAGTACAGCAACAGGCACAACCAGAGGCGCCACCACGTAACAATCGCCAATCGGTGCCACCTTCGGCATCACAGATGAAATCGGCACCAGCTGTACCGCCGATATCGAACAATCATCATCATGCGCAACCAATAAATCCATTAGATCCATTGGATAGCAGCGATACGGATAGTGAGCCCGATGAACCCAACGAACGTGGACGCAATGATGGCACCCTGTTGGCCAGTGATCCGCCGAAGCCACTGTAAGTAGCAAATACATACATACCGATTACAAGGGCATCTAATAATTCAAGCTCCATTAATACATTATGGGCTGATTTCTCCAACTCAACTTAACTTTGTTTAGCCATTTTCTGGACTTATTCATTTTCACTATCTAGGCTAACCTAAGCCAAAAGTTAGCTTACTTTTTACTCAGCTTATTCTTGACTTAACTTACCTTGATTATGTCGCTCAGTTGAAGAAACTGAAAAAAGCTTAGCACTAAATCGCAGCTAACTTAAGTTATAAATAAGTTTTATTGGAGAAACCTGCCCTATGACTTTCGTGCTTTTTTAACACCCAAATTCATAAACAAGATTGATATAAAATGCTTTGCGAATCGAAAAAATTTATGAAAATACCACCTCATAAAGCTTTTCAGACCACTCAATTTAGATCGGCGGTGGGCAATCCACTTGACACTTTTTTGAGCTTTCTATACATATTCTATTGACGCGTGCCCAGTAAAAGCTCTCTGCCCATCGCTGATTCAGATGCATTATATCAAGTTGAACTCCCGTTGATAAAATGTATACCAGTAGGTAACTGGAGGTCCCCTTATTAACATACATACATACATATAATATGTACCCATTGTTGGTATACATTTTATCCACGGTAGCCCAACATCATATGAATCAATGTTTGTAAGATTTAGATTGGTTGTACTATTTAATTTAAATTTATTTTCTTTTTTATGAATAAGGCCATCAAAATATTTTCTCATACATTACAAATATTCTTTATCAAGCGTTATAATTTCTACCTTAAAATGTTACATTTTCATTGCATCAAGGCAATGTTTTTGGTACAAACGAAAACGCCCATACATCCCAGCAGCAAAAGGTAGTATGTAGCTAGTAAATGAGTTTGTAATAGCCTTCACATTTCTGGAAAATAAGAAGAAAACAACTTTTTACATAACGAAATATCCTTCTTCTCTGCCCCGAAACATATTACTTACTCGCTTATTTACTTTATTTTTGCTGGTGGGAATTACATATCTATACATTTACCCACATACATATTCGATATCACGAAAGCATTCGCATTTCAAACTAATAAACATTTTGTCATTATTCTTCTATTTCCTCTTCTTCATTCTCAAAATCATTTTCTTTTCTTTAATTTAATAATTTCGCGCCGTTACTTTCTTTTCGCAATCATCGCCTATTATTTACCCCCGTTTCGCCCCCTGCTCTTTTGTTTTTGTGTATTTGTTTATGGTAAAGTCCTGAATTTTCATATAGGCCCGGCCTGGGACCCGTCTCCGAAGACACAACGACCACTCCCGTCAGCCATGGCAGCAGCAGCGGAGGCGGACCACCTAATCGTCCATTGCCTCCCACACCGGATGACGATGATCAGGCTGGCGATCGCACATTGATCATGAAGAGGGTAAGTGAGAAACCAAACGCATGCGATTTTGAATATGTTATGTTATTATTATGGTTAGCTTATAAATAAGTTAGTTAAAGCAACGGGGAAATTTTGAGTTGGCCTTGAAATAGAAGAAAATTGGTGATTTTTTGAATTGAAAGTTTGATGAAAATTGAATAAAAAAGGATCAAAATTGAAAATTGCTTAGCGGACATAGGTTCTATGAAAGAGTTCAGTTAAAAATCCAGCCGCTCTGAACATTAAGCTGAGCTTTAAACTAAAACCGACTTGTTATCGTTGTAATTATTATTGTAAATTATTCGATTATTTTATGGTAAATCGCTTTAGGGTTGATGGTGTGTAAACTGTGATAGTACATAAATATTTACTGATTAATAACAACAACAACGTTGACGAAGACTTAATATACAATTTATAATTGACTATTCTTATTTATTAATTTTGAATTTCACAACAAAAAAGCAATAAACAAGTGGTTGTGGTTCTTACTGTAAAATTGTAAGATAAATCGAAATTTTTGTATGCAAGCAACTGACCCAACGTGCGCGCTGCCGCGTCCTAAACGTACCGTAGACGTTTCACACCTTCTTTATAAATGCGTAAATATTTAAATTTTCTGTTTAACAAATTCTTTTATTATAGTTTGTAATTAGTTGTAATTTTTAATGAATTTAATGCCTTTAATCATATACATACATACATACCTACTTACACTTATAATTATAAGTTAATTTTCGAATGCAAGTAACCTATTGCTGCTTTTATGTACGCAATGGGGAAAGCTCTGCAGTGTCTGCCTAATTTTCATATACACACATTTTTTCAAACTGCAAATACTTTTCGTGAATTTTACTTTGAAAAAAAAAAATATATATATATAAATTTTTTATTTTAACTTTGCATTTCTTCTGTTTTCACTACAACTTATCTGTTATTTACTGTTTTATTAATTGCATTCCTTGAACCAAACCTGTATAGAAATCGGCGTAAAGAAACTACAGCGATTTTTCGTTAACTTAGTCTAATTATTGTACTGAGAGATACATATGTATATGTATATGTGATGAAGTTGCCAAGTACGCCGGTGATTGTAATTGTGTGCTAAAACGCACTTACCTATATAATCCTAAATGCATATTTAATGCACGCATATACATATTTATATACATAGTACATTGCTCGTAAAAGCGTATGCACACACTTTTCTCTGTAAATACTCGGTATGTATTATTTACATAAATTAATACTTGATTTCATCATTCCATTGCAAATAACAATCGAATGCAAAAAATACATTTCCATTTATTCCAATGAGTGCAAAACAAGCTAAGCAGGTAACTAGAAAAGCAAAAATTCATGAAAAAGTTTGCAAAACTCAACCAAATCGATCCCTCCGCTCCCATTTCCAATCCCCCACTATCTTTCGCTATATTTCATCAGTCTTTCTTAAGTCGTTGAGAATGAGATTTTATGTGCCACAACTAAAATTTCACACAGAAACTCGAAAATCAAAACAAAATCCAAAAGTCTGCCTCCACAACTTGTGCCAATCGTCCGTCCCGAGATGAAGTTGTACTCATGCGCGAATGGGACATTGAAAAGTTCTTTCCGAACCGCGAAGGCGGTGGTAATGGCAACGGCAACAGCAGCGCCACTGCAATCTCCAATTCGAGCACGCTGAAGGCTGAGCAAAAGCTGCACCGCAGCAGTGTTTCAGAAATGTCACGCCGCAATTCCCATCACCATTCACCCACTACGAGACAGCAGCTACCGCAACAGCAACAGCAGCCACCACCCGTGCCACAAGGCTTCCAGCCTCTAAAAGGAACCAAAGATACACCACAAAAACAGCAGCAGGCTCAGCCAGGCCACAGCAACAACGGCGGCAACAGCAGCGGCAGCAGCAGCAGTAGCAGTGCGAGCACCAGTAGCGCAAGCGCACAAAAGTCAAGTGCCTCCAACCGTGCCAGTACCAGTAGTAGTAATGCGGTCGCAGCCAGCGCCGCCGTCCCTCAAAAGGCACAACCCCAACAGCAAGTGCATAAACGACAGGAGTCGGACTCGAAGCTGCCGAATTTCATGCGCAGCTTTAGGCGTGAGAACTCAGACTTCTTTCCGCAGATGAAGCGCTACTCGGCGGTGCTGAGCAATAGCAGCAACCTAAGCTCGCCCCAGTTGGTGCAGGCTCAGCGTGCTAGCGTTATGCTCCCCCGCAGCAGCATGTACAATAGCAAGGGTGAGACGACGGCGGTCTCGGACAATAAGCCAAAGGTAAAGAATACAAGTGGTGTTACGACTACTTCTACAGCAACAACAGCTACTAGTGCTTCCAAAGCTGCCAAGCAGCAACTGCCAACAGAGCAGCAACAGCAAACGACGCCAAAGTCAATCAGCAGCACTTCAAGTGCTGCAAACAACATAGCTAATGCGCCAGCCACAGCGGCGGCGACGCAGCCTCAGGCCAAAGCGAGCTGGACTAGTAATTTAACACCATGTAAATTAGATTTCCTTCGGCCCAGACGCGAAAAGACTGAATCGGTAATTGTTTTGCAAAACTCCGCAGCTAGACAGCAGTCGTTCCTGGCGCAACAACTACTACAGCAGCAGGTAAACACACTTACACACATAAATACAGACATTCACACAGTTTGAAACATTGTTTCAAATTGTTGAAAAACGTTTAATTTGAATTAGATCTAAAATACACCAGTCCTTCATCTGTCTATTGTCCACTTATGGCAGTTTTGAAAATAACCAACTTGAATTCATAACGGTTGAGAAACCAGAGTGAAACCAAAGCCTAACTCTTCAGTATTACTCATTTAACCATGCAACTAAAGTAATTCTCCACTATACCACTCTAATATGAATCATTAGTATGATTGCGTGCGTCGCAAGTTGACTGGTATTTCTGTATGAATTGAAAATATTAAAACATCTTCTAAGCTTTTACACTTACATGCATACGTGATCTCCCACTCCGCCTTTCCTCGCTACTTATCTGTCTGCGTATTTTAATCTTCTCGTCTCTCTGATAATCAACCAATATTTTGCAAGTTTGCTTTTAATCATAATTTCGTTTATTCATTTAATCATTCATTTTTAATCAGTAATTATTTGTGCTTTAAATGCTTTTTTTGGGATGTGGTTTGAAGTATAATTTTTATATTAATTTACTACTTAACGCTATGCCTGACTTGGGGGATTATTATTGGACTTTTGTTAGCTAACCATTGGATTTTGATTTTAAAGGAGGGTCTACAGTGTTTTTTGTTCACATCTCAGCTGGGAGTGAAGTTTCTGCTGTATTCGAATTTCGAAAACATTGTATTTATGTCACTAAGTCAAAGCTGTTATTTTAAGCAAAATAACATTAAAAAAGAAATCACTCAGCACCAAGCTGGCATTGTAAACTTTCCCTAATAAAAATAAAAGTTTGCTTTTTAATTATAAAATAACATTGGCTAGTTTCGATAAATATCAACAGGGCTAAACATTTTCAAATAACTAGATTATTTTCAAAACTGATTAGGCTCTTATGGTATATAAGTTTTTAGTAATTCGAGTTGAAATTTTCCCAAATAATCAAAAAAAAAACAGAAGAATTAAAAAACACATGTGTGGAAATCTTAGGTGCCGAATAAACCAAATCGCTAACTCAATTCATACGGAGAATCGGATTTTGTAAATATAATTATTTTTGTAGCTAAGATTTTTAAAATAAATAGTCGAATTGAGGATCGTTTATTTGAACATATTTTATTGGCGTACGATCAGCGAAATTAACCAGCTAATCACATGACCTACCCTATTTGTACATAAGTAACTGCTAACTACAAGTTAACCAATACCATTTAATATTCGTATTGCTTGCGGAAGGAAATAATTTCGCTTTAACGCCTACTAAATACCACCATAGTAATTTCAATAATAATTTTAAGTAAGCAAATGCATTTAATTTGAAAGTAAATAACATTTTTCATTGGATGCAAATTTCATTAAAAAATATATAAATCAAAAATCACCAATTAAAAGAAAAAAACTGCTGCAAAGTGCACGTTTATGCATATGTACATATGTACAATGTTTGTATGTATGATATTTCAGTATTTTGAATAATTATAAACTATAGTTTATGTTGTATGTATACATATGTATGTTGTGAATGTTAATGTTGTACGTGTTTATATCAATAAGCTAGTTTTTTTTGTTTTCAATTCGCATATTTTGCAAACATACATACATACATATGTTTGTATGGGGATTTTGTGCAGTTATTTTATTACTCACAGCGCTGTTTGTCGAAACTCCAACTTTACATAATTTATGCAAAACTATAAACGTCTTAATTTCGATAGCTCACAGGCCGACGTCTCGAACCATTCTATCGAAGTTTAGACACAGGAAATATAAAAAATATATATGGTTCCAATGCGTGGGTTGCACGATTTGGCCGCAGCTCATATATTTCATGTTCCTTGGCTTCGAAAGAAAGACTGTTTCGTCGGCCATTCTGTCATTCTGTCACGCATGCCGCTTTATCTCTCGCAACTCGTAATTTATTTTGGCTTTTTAAACATATTCTGCTACTAGTTGTTGGTTTGCCCTACAAAAAGAACTTACGCTAAAGAAGAGCCTCCACCATTTGTACTCGTTTTTGTACGGTAATAACGGAATAATGGAAACGTCCACGAGCTATTCTATAGAGCCCTGCGTAGAGTATAAAGCGAATACTTACATATGCATGTACATGCACATACGATTCTTAAAAACTTGAAACCGAAATCAATTTCATTAGAATGGCTTTTTGGAAATGCTATTTGGTCATAGTGTTGTCAATTTATAATAATACCGGACAAAAAAAATTAGCATTGCTGTTTGTATGCATTCGCTTCTAATCTTGTTATTACTTACCATTATTCTAAATTAAAATTGTAATATAAGGTCATGCGAACCAGAGTAGCCTATCTATATTTTTTGAAAAAATAGAGATGGTGCCTAAAATGCTTATGTGGAAAGGAGGTGCTCATGGCCAGAGTAAACCCCTTTAATTTTCACATGAAGTAGTAGATAGCAACATACGGCTGCCATGAGCTTCTTAGCTTTTGCCAACAAGTGTTTCATATATATACATATATAAATCGTTGATTATATTGTCTCATAATCATTGATGTTTTTGTAAATAGGCTACTTTGGTTCTCAGGACTTCACACCTTTCGAACATTCAAAATTCAAAATGCATAGCCATCTTAACCCAACATACTCTCAAAAAGAACGAATGTACTAGATATCCAATGTATTTTTCGTAAACGCTAGCATGCTTTTTAACCTTTAAATAACTCATTTCATATTGAAATCAGGCATGTTCTGAAATTCGAAAATTTGAAATTGACTCGATTTCAATAGTTTTTTCGAAGGTTTTTAACCAAAAAACTTACAATTTTGGCGTTAAAACGATCCAGTACACATGGTTGGTGCTTCTTTTGGAGTTTTCAATTAAAATATCTACTCATTTAATCAGACATAATAAGAAGTATTTGGCAAATCGAACGATTTCAAATCATTCGATTTTCAGAACATGGCCGAATACATCTTTTGTCTGAGTAAAAAAGTTGCAATCATTCGGAAATAAACAGAGCAGTTATTAGTCTAAAAATCTCTTATTACACATACATTTGTGGCAAAGAAGAAACTACTTTTCAGTAAGAAAATGATAATTTACTAGAAAATAGCTAAAATACTAAAAAAATAGTTGCAAAATAAAAATTAAAACACCTAACAGGCATTCCACACTATTTCAATTGGTCAAAAACTACTTCTGCTCGATTTTTGGATGTGTTGTAGAGGACGCCTCAAAGTGTCTGTAAACGCAAAAAAAAACTGAAACAAAAATTGTTTTCAAAAGTTATACAATATCCTTGTAAGCCATTAAATACCACATCGTAGCTCGATAAATATTGGTTGTATCAAAAAAATCAATTAGTACTTTTTTATTGACAAAGGGTGAAAGACTTCTAAAAAACTTTTTTTAAGACAGATTTTCCATACGCATGCATATGTTTGTTAATAAACAATATAGAAATTTGCTAAAAAAAACATGTCTGAATTTTTTTAAAAATGTGCAAAAAATATATGTATGTGAAGGGCATATATCAAACAATTAACTAACGAATTTTTAAAGGGTGCATCAATATAGGGCCTGAGATAATAACTGTTTCGTAAACCAGTGACTGAGAATTAAAAAAAAATTTATAATATATTGATTCTTTGGCAAATTCATGTATGTAACTTACGCGGAGTAGTGATTTGATTATAATACGGTCTTTGTATACTTGCTCGAGTTGCAGTTCTCTTGAACCTACCATCAATACCATCGCAAGGTGTTTTTCCGTGCTAAATATGCCATAAAGAAATGCCATTTAGCATCTATACCAAATAATACTCATAATCTCAAATGTAAAATTCATTCCCTGGGCGATGAATTTGAAATTCAAAATATTGTAAAATAACTTACAAATACATACATATATCGATGGTCAAATATTTACAACTCATAACTGAATATCGGATGAGTGTACATATAACTCTATTTCGGAAATATTGTATTTGACCATCGATATGCCATTTCGTTACAGTAGTAATATACATATGTAATACCTTATACAATAAATATTAAATAAATTTTTTTTGATTTTATTTAAAAAATTGTTTATTTACAATCTGGTACCGGCGATTTGCTAGAACTACAGCTTTTTCAACTGTATTTCAGAGAAACGTAAATGTATATCAGAAAACCACAAATCCATTTTAGAAAAACTCAAATGTGTTTCAGAAAAATAAATGTATTTCAGATATTCAATATGGCTTTCAGAAAAACGCAAATGTATTTCAGATATTCAATATGACTTTCAGAAAAACGTAAACCTATTTCGGAAAAGCTCAATTTTGTTTCAGAAAACCACAAATGTGTTTCA
>JAPVRG010260805.1:0-13508 GCA_029783565.1 Rhagoletis cerasi
TGACAAATTGGGAGATTTAAACCCTAGGTGCCTGACGAGCTTCGTCAAGGATTCAAAATGGTTCAGTAAGGGGGGGTGAAAACTCTTAACTGTGGTATCACAACGGGCCTTTAACTCTTGGCCTATGTGTGTTCCTGCGTAGCAGGGCCAGCCACACCTACCTACCTAAAAGGTATATTATTGTTTAAGAAATTGAATTAGAAATATAAAAAAGGAATTAGAATTACTTAATTCAAGAGTTTAGCTGATTAATTATATTTTAAAAGATATGGAATCTTTGTGATATTTTGGTGTTGTTTATATGTATATATTTACCTTTTGTGAATTAGTTTAGTTAAAGAAAAGCATGAGTTTTGTTTTTTATTTAATGCTCTATGAATTTTTTGCATTGTTTATATCTATATATTTTCCTTTTATGAATTAGTTTTAGTTAAAGAAAAGAATAAGTTTTATTTTTTATTTAATGTTTTATGAATTTTTTGCATTAAATAAATTGTTTGTATAAGGTATACAGACTTAAATCTATTTTTTTAATTCAAAAGGGACTGTTTTATTTGATTTCTTATATTTTGAGCAACCCTCGGAATTCGAGTCTCTTCTCTAACGTAAATATCACTTGTGTCAAGGATTCCACTATTTGGCTGATTAAACGGAATTTTAAATAGCATACATATATTGTGTAAGGCTGAACACACATTAACAAATCTTGCCATTTTTTCAGGAGTGTATCTTCCTCGTTTCTCGTAACCAAGAATTTCCCATCGTCCTTTCAGAATGCCTATTGTTCTTTCCACAATGCACCTAGCTTTGGAATGAACCTCGTTAAAAGCGCTTTCATCAGAACCGTCTTGACGACTTCTGTAGGGCGTTATACAGCATGGTTCGAGTGGGTAACCGGAATCTCCAAGTTAATAAAAAACGAAAATTAATATTTTTAAAATTGTAAAATTAGTAAAATAGTACCCAAAATCCATGAATTGTTATTTGCATTTGATTCAAGTAGGTCTTCTAAAACCCTCCTCTGGTCGGAATGTCGCCAGATGAATGAGTCGTGGCAGCTCCGCCATATTTGGCATTCACAGCACAAATTTTATATTGATGATCACAAATCTGTGGAATTAATGTTGTTAATATGGTAAAAATTAAAAAAAAAAATTAACTTACTATCATCGCGTTAAGGCTATGAAATCCTTTTCGGTTAAAAAACATGGGCTCATTCTGGCTTGGTTTTTGCACACCAATATGGGTTCCATCAATGCATCCAATTACTTAAAACAGAAAGAAAAACATTCACTTTCCTGCACAAAATAAAATAAATACTTCAAATTGCTTACCTCTGGGAATTTTATTTTTTTCATAAAACCATTCTTTGCAGTTAGTCGAAGATTCTGGCATGAATTGTGTGCTTAGGACACAGTTTATCTGTCATTTGCTTCAGTAAATTGTTTGTGAATCTCGAAACCAAACTTCGGCACATTCCAATCAAATAATCACTTCCTACCGAGGGCTGGAACCCACCACCTCCCAAAAGCGATAGTGCGGCAGATAACTGAAGTACTGGGGGCACTGCTGCTGAAGAGCGACTTTTGAACACCAATTTTTTCAAAACAATCAAAAGCCTCTTTGTTGAGCCGAAATCTTTTAATAACCCTAATTAAAGAAATATTATCTTATGAACAATGGCTGCCGCTTCATCTACGTACGCTTTGAATGGTAATGAAAGTGGATTACTTTTATCCCTCAAACGTCTTCTCACAAGTCTTTGTGTATTTTCATCACTTTCATCAGCTGAACTTTCCAATAAAAATAGTAATTCTATATCTTTTTTTACTTTTAAATATTTATATATCGAGTATTCACTTTTCTTTTGTTTATAAACGCAGAAAATGACATTTAATTCGCATGCATCTTTTACAATTTTTTTGTTTCATCTATTACATCCTGTGGCAAATTACGTTACGTTAGCTATCGTTTCCCATGCGGCAATCATTGTCGTTCGTACGACCAGTGACGTAAAATTTTATCGTACGATTGCCGTTCCGCTCACGGAACTCATACTTCGACTCCTACTTGTTGATTTGCATCGCATTCGCAGTTACTCCATTTGCTCCATCGCCTTACATTAACACAACTCCATTTTCTTCGTAATTGGGAAAGGCATTGCGTCTTTCCTCTCGTTCACGTTTGGAGTTTGCTGTTTTCGCTAGAGGTCGGCTTGGACTCTTCGGTTAAAACATGACCGACCTCTAACTATCATTGTGCACTAACTTGTTTAGCTCACAGTCATTGCGATTTGTGATACCATGTCACTTGCCGAGCATCTATCTCAACGAAATATAATTGTCAAAGCGATTGAGCGAATCAAGACCGACATTGAAGCACTTAGTCGAGGAGAAGGGAGAGTACTGTCCTCCATAGAATTTAAATGTCGTCTCGACGTGCCTGATAATTATTATCAGCAAGCTCTTCAGCTTCAAACCTCGACGCTACCATCGATTATACATTACTATTAAAACTTCAATTTTGACTCAAACCAGCGTAGATTCCGGCCTGTCACATAATTCGACATAAGCAGAAAATTCTGTGATTGTCGCTACATCAAAACTGCCAAAGCTGAAACTGGCATCATTTTCCGGAAAATATTCGGAATACAAAAATTTGATTGCATCATTCTTGCAGAGAACAGGGTCTTAGTAATATCGAGAAATTCAACCATTTGCTCAACTGCCTAAGGGGCAAGCCCTTGAAACGGTTCAAGAATTTCCCGTGACGAACGCAAACTACTGTAAGGCACTTGAGTGACTCGAATTACGATACGATGACTCATTGATTTTCTTGGAAAATATTAATAAGCTTTTCGATATGCAACCACTGACTTACCCAAATGCGACACAGTTGCATAGTATTATAGATAAAGTGTCGGCGTTGTTCGGATCTTTACCTTGGCTTGGCACCGACAAAGAGATTGCTAACGCCATGATGATTCATTTGGTGATTACCAAAATTTGCGAGAAATCTCGAAAAAAATTGAAAGAGTCCGCTGACCTTTCAAAACTGCCGCTTTGGTCCGATTATTCAAAGGTTTTAGAACAACGGTGTCAATATTTTGTCACTCCCACCGAAATCTCATGACTCAAGTGTAAAGTCTCAGCGGCGTAAATTAGGCAGTCAGCCAGCTAATAATAACTACACTTTTTCGTCCACGAAAAACATTTGTCACCCATGTTCTAGTTCGGATCACACACTTCTCCACTGCTCTCGTTTCAGGTCAATGGATGTGGCTGAAAGATTTGAACATGTCAAGCGATTAGGGCTACGCATCAACTGCATGTCCAAAACACATCAGCTCGCTCGCTGTTCGTCTACGCATAATTGTAAGGTTTGCGGAAAGAAGCATCACAGCCTCATGCATCGTGTTACTACAACGATCACGTCAAAAAATAATTTTACCGGCACTGATACTACGGCCGCTACACATACGCAAATTGAAAAATCTCCAAAGGATCAAGTCATCCTTGCCACCGTACTTGTACTCGTCAAAGATGCGTCAGGATCATATCAGGTTGGTCGAGCTCTATTGTACCCATGCTCACAATTGAACTTCGTAGCTACCGAATTCTCACTCTTTTGCGTCGTCCACGGCAGCCAGTAGAGATTCTAAGTATAGGAAATGTCCTATCTTGAGCGAGTTACAAAACATTCACTACAAATAAGTCCCAACACACAAATTTTGAAACTGCGTTAACTTTTTGCATTACATCCAGTATTTCGTACCAGCCAGAGTCGGAGATCGACATCTCCGAATGGAATCTACCAGCCAATAGCAAACTTGCAGATGAGCAATTCTTCAGAACAAGTTGGATTGACATGGTTATTGGAGCCGAAGTATTTTTCGATATTTTGTCAATCGGACAAATCAAGTTGGGCGATGACATGCCAGCTGTCCAAAAAACTTTGCTTGGGTGGATCGTGACCGGTAAATACAAGGAACGGCCATCAAAGCATGTCTTTTCATCATCGCGTACGTGCCTTCTGTCGATAAAGGAAGTACTCAACGAAAATTTAGAAATATTGTGGAAAATGGACGTAGTCAACCGGCATGCCAGCTAGTCGAACGAGCATATGGATTGTGAGAACGCGTACATTAGCACTGTAAGACGCAACGCTGACGGTAGAATTGTAGTGCGGTTGCCGCTTAAAGAGGATTCCGACAGACTTGGTTTTTCACATGCTACGGCACTCAAACGGTTTATAGCTCAGGAACGACGACTTAGGCATCCGCCTGGTTTGAAATTACAGTACGTGAGCTTTATGCGTGAGTATGAAAACCTTGGACACATGTCGGTAGTAAAAAACCCTAATTATAATGCACCGCAATTCTACATTCCTCGCCATTGTATTTTGAAGCCTTCTAGTAATACAACAAAGTTGCGCGTTGTGTTCGATGCGTCTTGCCAGACAACGTCGCTCAAATCATTAAACGACCCAATATTTGTTGGTCCAACAATGCAGACCGAATTGTTTCTACTTCTACTACGATTTCGATTGTATCGCTATGCCTTGACTGCGGACATAATAAAAATGTATCGACAAGTTCTAGTCGATCCACAAGATCGCTGCCTGCTGTACATAGTATGGAGAAACAGCGGAGAGGAGGAAATTCTTACGTACGAATTAAACACTGTCACGTATGGTACTGCCGCTGGCCCGTATCTGGCCATACGTAGCCTTAATTTGATTGCCGACGAATACGCAGATGACTTTTCAGTTGGAGCCAATGTAGTTAAGTCGTCATTTTATGTGAACGATCTGTTGTGCGGATCCGACTCATTCGCTGAACTTAAACAAATTCAGTTCGAAGTGTCGCAAGTTTTACAAAAAGGTTGCTTCGAGCTCGCAAAGTGGCACTCGAACTGTGCTACCTTTCGTGATGATTCTACGTTGAAAAATCTTAGCTTTGATGAAACAACAGTCACAAATGCTCTCGGCATCACCTGAGATCATATAAACGACACGTTCTTGTTCTCATTTCAGCCCAAAAACAAGTCTGCTGAGGTAACCACACGAATTCTGTTATCCATCGCTTCGTCTGTGTTCGATCCACTTGGATTATTAACGCCCATAATCGTCATCGTAAAGATTGTCCCCAGGGAATCTGGCTCCTGAAACTGGACTGGGATGAGAGTCTTCCTCAAAATTTACACTTGGCATGGTCCGACCTAGCTGCAGAACTTTGAACAGTTTCTTGTATATCCGTACCCAGATATTGCAAACTGTACAAAGCAACATCGATTGAACTTCATGGCTTTTGAGACTCGTCCATGCGTGCATATGGGTGCTGCTTCTGCGTTCGTACTGCAAACAACAATAGCGTCTAAGTCATGCTGCTGACCGCAAAGTCTCGGGTGGCACCCATAAAAAAGAAGTCCTTACCACAATTGGAATTATGCGGAGCACACCTTTTGGCTAAGCTATTTGACAAACTGTAGGAGACGGTAGGTTAGTGCAAGGTCTATTTATGGTTAGATTCTCAAATAGTCTTACACTGGTTGAAAACGCATTCTGCAACGTTGTCAACATTCGTTGGAAATCGCGTCCCTGAGAATCTAGATCAAACGATAAATTGTATTTGGCGACATGTCCCAAGCCGACATCGTGTCAAGAGGATGCACTGTTAGTGAACTTCTAGCGTCATGCTGGTTTACAGGTCCGACGTTTCTCTCATTGGCAGAAAGCGATTGGCCAACTTGTCCCGTAAACGAAGTCACCAATACCGAAATTAACAAAGAGAGGAGAAAATCTACCTTTCACTAGACTGAAAGAGCAAACTATGTCCACGATGTAATTGAAAACTGTAGTACTTATCAGCGTATACTTCGAATAGTGGCGTACATGTTTCGCTTCATCCATAGAGCAAAGACGTCTTAATAAATCTGTAGATTCAATCTCCCTAACTGCGGATGAATTACTCCATGCTCAGTACTGCGTCATATGGATCGTTCAGCAGCTATTTTTCCCAGAATAAATTCGCCTACTCACAGCGAACGTATGTACTCAAGGTGTGTTGAAGAATCTTAACCCCTTCTTGCATGATGTCGAAGGATTTCTCTTGCTTAAAGTCGGTGGCCATCTAGCGAATGTAAGCATTGCGGAGGCCCAAAAACATCCGATATTGCTGCCTAACAAATGTACGTTTACTCAAAGTTATGTTCGCTACTTACATCAAAAAATTATCATGCCGGTCCTAAGGCACTGGTAGCGCTTATTCGACGTAACTTCTGGATCGTCAACGCTCGAAATCTTTATCGACAGATCGTCAACTCATGCATACATTGCATCCGATATCACACTAAACTACTTCAACAAGCTGTCCATTGCATTGCTTGCCGGAGGAGCGCCTTACTCCAACACGACCATTTACTAATGTGGCAGTCGACTTTTGTGGTCCGGTTAACACCTATCTTCGCGTACGGGGCAAAGCTCCTTACAAGACGTATATAGCTGTGTTTGTATGCCTATCCTCAAAGGCCGTGCAGACCTTTCTGCGGATGCCTTCATAGTTGCCCTGAAACGTCTTATGGGGCGACGGGGTATGCCAAGCAATATATTCTGCGATAACGCTCCAAATTTTACTGCAAACAGTAAATTACAAGAACTGAAAGATTTTTTGTTTAACTCGCAAACTCAACATACGATTGTAAGTTTTTGCTCTCAAGAATTTATTATTTTTTCTGCTTCCTTTATCTTGAAAGTGCCTTTCAAGGGGGCCGGGAGGTTAAGTAAAGGGGATTTCTGTAGTTCAAGAGACAACACTAACTCTATTTGGTTGTTTTCATTTTTTCTTTTATGCTTATTCGTAAGAGAGTACAAACTATTGTAATAAAGCTACAAAAAATCAGATAATTGCAAACGACTGAAGTGAACGCATCGTAATTTTATTTCTTTGACTGGACTCGAAGCGGCGCACAACAATAATTTCTGTAACAAGGCAATTATTGAATTTGTCTACTCCGTCACAAAAGGGATTGTGACTTAACAGGGTCACCGGCATCACCAGTCATAGCGGATATCATAATGGAGGATTTACTAACCAAATTCGTGGAAGATTCTAAAAATAAACCACGTCTTCTAACAAAATATGTTGATGATTTGTTTGAGTACCCACGACAGTCGGGTCTACGTTACCGGAACGACCCAGATTCATATCTGGCCAAGGACTGTTACTCCCGAATCATTCCCCAAAAATCTTTGAGGAGTTTGCATGCGGTTAAAACAACAACAACATGATTTGTTTGCCGTTATAAAAACAGAAGATAAAGACAAGATGCTTAAACGGTAGACAGATGGATGTGCTTATTTGCATTAGAAGCCTTTATTTGCATTAACTCGTGAATTATACAAATGCGCATTAGCTCGCCATAAATGCACAAAATAAATGCGCATTTAAACTAAACATTGACATATTTCTGTTGCTGCTATGGTTATTGCTGCTGTCGCGAGGCCGACAGTAATCGTATTTTTCACACAGACACGATCGGCCATCCACACGTTCGCAAAGCTGTGTACGCGAAAGCATAAACATTTTTGTGTGTGTGCGTTCGGTTTTGAGTAGCACTGGTCTAAATGCAGAATTTTGTCGTCTGTTATATTTAAAACTTGTTTAACTAAACTTTCTTTACGTAACAATTTGTGCGAAAAGTTGGTTAGCTTACTGTTTCAAATTGACGCATTAGGCCTTTTACTCGATCTGATCTGATCTCTTGGGTTTTACTTTTTTTACCATTTATTATCTCAGAAATAAAAATAAATTTTTGAGGTTTATTTTTTTTGGCAGATCGAAAAGCTCAAAGCGCCACACCGCTTTTCTTTGTTCATTGTGAAATATTAGGGGTATTCGTCTAAGCGCGTAAATGCCTCGTAACCGCGTAAACTTCGTAAATAAACAGGTTTTGCATACAAAACCAAGCAATTTTATGAGGTTTACGCGTTTACGAGGCATTTACGCGTTTAGACGAATACCCCTATTATATTTTGTATATAATTAGCTGAAACTATAAATTTTTGTATTGGTTTTTATTATTTGGCTTGTTTTGTGAACTAAAATTCTTGGATTTTGTCGTTTAATTTTTTGTTTAAACATCCTCATGTTTAAAACAATTCTAGGCACCTTAAAATGCAGTCAAAAAAATGTTATAAAAATGATAAAAACTATTTACATACTTATATCTTTGTTCCATACTTTTTTGTGTGGCTCGTTCTTTCTGTCAACCCGGTTTTTAATTTTTGCGTTGTTATTTTAATTGTTTAGAATATTTTTTAAAAATAAGTTTAAAGAACTAATAATCGCTCCAGTTATCATTTATTCAAATAAAAGGTAATTGTTATTTGGGGCAAAGCTTATGCAGATGGTGGAATAGGTGATCAAATATATAACACAATTTTCTATAAATCTTGAATTCTTTGCTAAACTTGATGAGAATATTTCTTAATTTTTTGAATTTTTTAAATTGTGAGTAAGTATTATATTTGGTAACGCAGTTGAAAAAGCTTCTCACAAAAATACAATCGCCGTTCGGAGTCGGCATAAAACTGTAGGTCCCTCCCCTTTGTGTGACAACATCAAGGCGCACGCCACAAATCGGAGGAGAAGCTCGGCCAAACACTAACATATGTGTAAGCGCCAAATTATTATTATTATTAGTTGACAAAGTTTCAGATTTCTCAGACCACATTCTAGCACTTCTGAGAAAACAAGTTTGAAATTTGGATAAAAATTTGTTGAATTTCTTTTTTAGTTTTCTGCAAATTTTAAACTTTGATTCATACGGGGTCTGTTAGGGAATGAACTATATTTTTAAAAAATAATAAATGAATATAATTGGAAAACAAGGGCATTTTGAATTTGGTCCAAAATGATATGTCCGACATGGTACATATCGAGCCTTAACCGCAAAAATAACGTAAGCGACATTTTTTCAAAATTTTCTTTTTGATGCAGAAATGCTCCTAGAACGTCTAAATACATTTGCTTACGTTATTTTGGCGGTTAAGGCTCGATATGTTCTTGTCTCGAGGAGAAAATTTTTCTTGTTCGTAAGTTCGCTGACTTCAAGTACCCCGTTCTAGCACTTACCCATCATATATCAGTTTTTATTACCTTATCCTAACGTACCACCTAATGTCAGTAAAAAAAAATTATTAGACTCATAGAAAAGTAGAGACGGCGAAAGTACCACGGGGGCGGGAATTAATTTCGCTGCCCTGGCCACTGAAGATGTTTTCTTGATTGAAACTCTTATATTTTTTCGCTTAAATTTCAAAATCATTAGGGGTAATCGTTTAAGCGCGTAAATGCCTCGTAACCGCGTAAACCTAGTAAATAAACCGCGTTTCCACACAAAATTAAGTGAGTTTACGAGATTTACGCGGTTAAAAGGCTTTTACGCGTTTAGACGAATACCCCTATTATCTTTACCCATGCGCTTAAATTTACTATGCTTTTGTCGGATTTGCTATTTTACTTTTCACTACGCAAGTCTAGACATTGCGAGTCCGCATTTATTTCGATTACTTATGTATGTATGTATGTACCTACCCTCATTTCAGTTGGCACGAGCTGATTGTGACTATATTTTATCCCATCTTCTCCTCAGCGGCTACGCTTCTCCATAGTCGCAATCGGTAAATTGAATATTAAAATTTCACCACCTCTACACTCCTCTAGTCTGCTTATACTGATCTGTTGTGTTGGTGGATGCTGGGGGTGTAAATACTATGAATATTGAATTAGTAAAGCTGCTGCCCGCGTTGGAATGTAGCGGAAAGCTGCTTTTCGTCGTACACATCCACTCTCTACGAACTTGTTTCCCTTTGCTACAAATTTGCAATGCGTTGCAATTGTATTTATTTATTTTTTGTTGGTTGTACGAGTTTACTCTTGCCTTTCATTCTGTCTATGTCATTGGACTTTGGAATACAGCTTCAATGCCACTCCCACTCTACATACATATGTATGTACGCACAAGTTTATGTCTACATACAAAGCGAAATCCGTTTGCTTTTGCCGTCTTGTCAAAAACTTGCCTGCCGCCAGCTACACCTTATTCGCGTAGATATTTATGTGGCTATGTCATCGCGCGTTCTCCACATTCCCATCATGGTGCACCGACGGTAGAAGCGCCAGTTACATCTGCTGCCTGTTCTGCCTTTTGTCATACGTCGCTCCTGCTGCACACCGTCTATCCCCTCTTCCTGGACGTTGTTATTCCATGTTCGTCCTTATGCCTTTTGCTGTCTTCGCTGTTGCATATTTTATGCGTCCGCCATCCATTCCTATGCTTTCTCATTGATTCGTTAGGTCGTTGTCATTGCCTTTGTTGTCTTTTGTATATTTTTGTTGCACATGCTTACACATATTTACGTCATGTGGCATGCAACATACACTCTCACGCGCATGTACACTCGGTGCTGGCATATCATCGCTCTCAAAATTCTTCTGACTTATTCATTGTATTTATGTTCAAATATGTACCGATGTAGATATGTACAGTACGTACGAGTAAGCATACTTTTTGTTTTACTTTTGTACTTTGCCCTCTTCTTATCTGTGTACGGCAATGTTGCAAATTGGTTTATTGGCGGTTCATATTGTGCGTCTACGGTTCGAAATGATCCACAACAATTTACTCGTGAAATAAGTTTTCGTTATAAGCTTTCAGACACATAAAAAGTATACGCTCTAATTGTAATTGTGTAATATTTGTGCCATGAACATTACTTCGTCGAAGTTTTTCTTCAAGAATTTCAACATTCACCTCTTAAGAAATGTTCACTGACGAAAAGCAGCTCAGGTCAATCAGCTAAGTAGCGAAAGAACACCCTCTGCCCAGAGCTGTTTGAAGTTGCCCCTGTCCTCTCACTAAGTATTGCTGTGTGCCTCCGTTAACAATGTACTTTACAAAATTTCTTTATACCCGCCAGAGCTGCTTTATAAAAATGAGGATTACAGAGTGATTATGGATGCAGAAAAGCTAAAAAACCGGTGCAAAAGACTTCCGCCTGAAATATGCTCGGGTATTTCCCCATAGGGGAAGACACTGGTTTTGGATCACAAGACCCATGCCCATATTCCTTCTGGAGTTTTCGAGACGTCTACGTAACAATGCAGTGTGGTGGAGTCTCTCAAAGGAGGAGATGTTCCTGGTTGCTTTGTTGCATAGGTCTACCGCAAACGTCTTTTAAAAAAATCGTGATTTTTCCTACATACGTGCATAAATATGCCATCTCTTGAAACTAGAGCTTGCGGAAGCTAAGACCCCAGTTACTTTATATTCTTAGAGTGTTTAGGCGCGATTGCTAACACCAGGCGCCTAAATGCTTGCTATGTAATGCTGCATCTGCAAAAATTTCCTTCATTATATTTACGAAATTTTTGCACATGCACATCTCAACTGCCATGTAATAAGACTTTCTTAAGTTATGATTTGTTGACAGTTTAAAGTATGCTCGGCCTATTCTGACGCATCCTTCGGACAATGCTTCCGGGGTTTTTTTGCGGACTCTGCATGGCTTACAACCATGCAGGGGTGGTACTTACCTATAGTTACCATTGGCCGCAGTGCCTACCCACCATTTTTGCTTGAATAAATATATTTTTTTTTATATATAAATACAAACATGCAAACATACTCACTGAGTTATTCATAGAGGATATGACGTCTCCTTTCCCCAAACTCCCCTTGAGCATTCGATGGTACATTTTATGGCTCTAATTTAAGCCAAACCGAAATTTTATCAAATAAAGTATCTACTTAGTACTTTATGTTTGTGTGGCAAAAAACTAACAAAAGCCGTAATTTCGAAATAATTATCTATTTGTATGGGACAAAACTTACAATTTCCATGGAATGGCTCGCCCTCTAGAAAAATTTACTAGAGTTCGTTTGGCGTGCTGCTTTATTGTTAGGTGTAGAAGCTCGAGTTCGAGAATTACAGGTGTACTCGAGCTACAATTAATGCGGCGAGGAACAAAATTTTGACAATCAGTTGCTCATCACAAACATTTTTACTGTGCAATTTCCGCATCAAGAAAGCAATAGGGTTGCAATATTGTGTTAGCTCGAACACACCCTACATCTTGCGCTTTCCTCGGCTATCTGCGCATACACATGGAAGTCATGTACAGCCATCTTAAAATTGTAGTTCTCCAGCCCCAGGACTTGCCTGCCAGACCCTTGGGCGTCATTATAGACTGGCTCTGGATGTGGCTGCCTCCACATATTTCTTTCATAGAAGTAAAAAACCTAAAAGTCCACACAGAGAATTTCGTGTGTAGGACTTTTTGAAATGTGCCATGAGATCTTTGGTTTTTAAGCTTATGCTATAAAAATTTTAGGGATGATTTGTTAAAGTATAAGTAGCAAGGTGGGTGTCAAAAATTGTTTTTTTTTTTGCAAAAATGTTAGTTTTATTGCGGTTTCCGGTAGAATATCCATCCAGTAAAAATGTTTGTTCGCGAAAATTTTTGTTTGAGGCGACAAACGACTAGAAATGGGCGTGACCGTTTGCGGACTAAAGTTAAATAAACGCAGATTTTATTGTGCAATTCAGCAGAATATCTCTTCAATAATGGCTGTGGGCAATTTTAGGATCAAACTTAAAAAAACTTAGAATATATTGCGGATTTCGGCGGAATATCTATTCACTTACAACGTTTGTTCCGCAACTTTGTTTTGTAAAAGAAGAAAGTCATATTTTGAAGTTATTGCAAATGCGTATTTAAAGATTTTTTTTTACAAGCTTCAGAGTAACCCCACCATGCACTTCAAATTATAGTTTACACACTTCAATGCATATTCGCATTTTATCAGATGCTCAAAAACATCAATATTAAGCTTAACTAATGTTAAAGATATGAGCATTACAGTACAGGGCTATTTTCGAAAATGAACTACTTATATATGTACATTAGAGTGGTACAAAATAAATTTTTCCGATATAGGTTTCGGGGCACCTTCCGAAATTTTTCCTCATGCAGAAAGAACGTTGCCAAGTATAAATTTAGAGGATGCTCATGAAATGTTTATATTTTACTTAATAAATTTTTTGTACAAACAATTGGTTAGGCAACTTAAAAACATTTCAAATTTATATTAGCTGATAAAATATAACAAGTTGTCATCGCAACAGCAGCTTTTTATAAAAAATCACGAATATTTTCGTTTATTTCAAACGGATTCAGTAACGCGTAAACATAAAAAGTGTAACATTTTTTGTATATGGGTGTTTCCATACAGCCGTACGCGACATTCGTACGCCTATGGAGTAAAATAAATCTCACAGAAATAGAAGTTACTGAAAACCCAGATTACGATTATATTGCAATCAAAGGGTACTATGTTTGAGAAAAAAATGGGCAGCCTCGAAACTTTGGTGTGGAAAATATCCGTTCAAAACAAGGTGATAAAGTACGCGACAAAAAAAGAAGTGGTTTCAAGGCACATATACAT
>JAPVRG010260807.1:5139-17952 GCA_029783565.1 Rhagoletis cerasi
GGCAACGGTGGGCAAATGTGGCTCCTTGGTTAGTAAACTGCGACTCTTTTTGCTTTATTTTTGCTCAGTACAGCTCGACTCTTTTCATTTTCGATTGAAGATATTCACGATACACTTCGGAAGAGACGTTACTTGATGAGGTCAAATACCTTCGTACAACCTTTAATGAGAGACTGATTTCGAACACCTGCTTAGGCAAAACTTCTAGTAAAGTCGCTTCCGTAGGAAATTTAAAGAAAACATCTGTGCAAATGAGCTCCCTCACCTCGAACATTGCATTGATACACAGACGTGACAATAAATGTGATGGCTTTTATGGACCCGGCACTCTACTTCCTATTGCAATTACAAGTTGATACAGGTATACAGATAGAGGTGCTAAAAATCGTGGCTTACGCCAGAACAAACCAAGAAAAGGGTTTGAAGGGCACTTTCTTAGTTATCTGTTCAGAGAGAGAAACGGCCATCAGGGCCCTATTCACTTAGATAATTACCCCCAAGCTTGCAAAATAGTGTTTTGATGCTTTCTAACTCTTGACAGAGATGAACAAGTTAACACTTTGCTGAGAACCAGCAGGGCAGTGTCTCAGTTAGGCCATGCTCTTTGGTTATCGTTTAGGTGTAAAGGTCATTAATATCTTAAACAGAGATGCCATCAAGTTGCTCTCTGGGTATTTAACCGTTTATATAAAACTGACTGCGTCTGGATGGGTTTGCATACGAGACATTGAACCACATTCTGTGCGACTGCTCGGCGTGGTCATTTGGTGATATCGAGTGAATGAGGTTGGGATCCGGGTTTAATAACACGAGGCATTTCTCCGTTCTTTTCGATACTGCATCGCATTCGAGAAGTAGGTGCTCAGAAGATTCAGCTGCAGTATTACCAAAATTCTTTACTAACAATACGCGCATTCATGGATATCGGGCAATCTGGTTATATTGTTATATTCTTATTCACATACCAACAAGAAATATGCTGAAGGATTATAATCACATTATGAAATTGAATAATTAAATTAAATTCTTTAGTTGACTATAGTTTGTGGCATTTTTAAATATCGAGACAAAGTGGATTAATCTTTTAATTTTAGTAAACTTGTATTTGAATTTTTTGTGACTCTTTGTACATTTAGAAAACCTACAAGCAGCTCTTATTAGCCTCAGGATTGTTAACCCCTGGTATATAGGTATGTATGTATGTACATAGTAAATATATGCAAATATTTGCAAATTCGATTGCTCCGATTTTTCCCAGTTGAAATGGCTAAAAAGCGGAATGAAAAATTATTTATGTATGTGCTACTAATTTTGTCTTATTCTTGTGTATTTATGTATAAACAGTTACGCTTCATCATTATGTACACTCATAGGTGTACGTATGCAGGGATTTGTGTGTACACACATACATATATAAACCTACTAAAAAGTAATGGCACATAAAATTGTTTTATTTTTCCTTAATTAACACGAGCCACAAAGTTCGAGAGTGAAAATATTTTTAGCCATGAAGAGCACAGTGCTCGATCGCCAAAAAGGCAAATCAAAACAAATAAAGGAAATCATTGCTAATTTGCTTTCGATTTATATTTGCTTTTTATTGATATTCATGCTATGTAATGCTCCATTGTATAATTTATAAGTCAATGAGATTAGAAATGCCGTTATCGTTAGTAAATGCACTTAGAATTTTTTGTCAACTTGCCTCTGGAGATTTGAAAAAGTGCAATTACCTTGGCTTTAATATTTAGATTCATTGGAGTTCATAAAACGCAATTCGTACCTAATTAGCAATTAAAAAAGGAAAATAAGAATGTACCTTTACGTAGCATTCACTTCATAATGATGTTCAACCGATTAATAATAATAATAAATTGGCGCTTACACAATATGTTAGTGTTTGGCCGAGCCTCTCCTCCGATTTGTGGCGTGCGCCTTGATGTTGTCACACAAAGGGGAGGGAGCCGATTGCCTATGCTAAGTTGTTGGAATAAGGACATTATTTTATTTGTTGGTTTTGGTTAACTTTCCCGACAGGGTGGGAAAAGGATTTGTTTTTGAACGAAATTCCGTCATCCGTTGTCAACTTTTCGTACCCGAGAACGCAATGATACTGACAACAAACTTGACAAGGGATGACGGAAATTCGTTCCAAAAGAAATCGATATGATTTTATTTATTTTAAAATTTTCTTCAAAAACTAGGACTGTGCGTTTATTTGATTACTCGAGCAAGTTGAATAATCAATTGCTCAATTACTCAATTATTCGATTAATCAAAATTTTGATTACTCAAAACGAGTATTATACGAATAATTTAAAAAATGATTATTCAAAAAACTGTTCATTTTATTAATTTGTGTACATTAAGTGTGCTCTTTAAGTTTTGTTAAAAAAAATATAAAAAACATGCTTCAAAAGCCAAGTAAACTGAATCGAAATGACACTGTCTTTAAATAATTACATATATGGCCCAACCAAATGTTCTTTTTAATACATATGGGATTAACCGTTTTATTCAAAGATATGATTAATCAAAAACTCGATTATTCAAGTAAAATGATTCTTGATTAATCTAAAGCTTAATTACTCGAGCAAATTTACTTTTTGATTAACCGAAAATTGAAATTAATTAATTAATTGAGTAACTGGAATTATGATTAACCAAAATTTCGAGTAATCAATTAATCGCACAGGCCTATCAAAAACTCATCATAATTGTTGTCAAAGTATTAAGAGGACACCTTCTGTCTGTTTAGAGGCGGGCGGGTTGTCTTTAATTCACGAAGAACTTGACTACTTACATAGATGGGAGAACCGAAGCCTCGGAGGTCGGGGCTGTAGGTGTATCTCCAAATATTTCATAATACGCATACTACAAGGCCAGGGATTTCGCTAATTTCTTAAAATCTGACTAAATAGGCGCTAATGATCTTGCCCTAATCACAGTGCTTTAATATCTTTAAATTTTTGGAAATTCTTCCATGAGCCCATACAATAAAAGTCCGAAATCCGATCGTAAATGTGATCATCCCAACACTGGGTGTCGAGCATACATATGGCTTTGGTATGTTCTTACCCTTACCTACATCATTTCAACACACAAATTTCGTTAAACATGGAAAAGAAAGTGGATGTAGTACTTAAGTTCTACAGATATCTAAAAGAAGAGCTCAAAATTATATCACAGATTAGGGAGTGGAGTATACTTTTGAGGGCTGACGCTTAGGCATCAAGGACTACGGCTAATTAATTACGACGACCATGCTTTCTTTAAAGCCCAGCTTACGAAATTCTGACTCCCATGGCAATCGAATATAGTTGCAAAATAATACAAAATACCCAATTTAAAACCATCCCTTTTTGAATAAATTCAAGCTTAAGCTTCGAGGTCTAATCTCCAAAAACTATCACTGCACCTTGGCTTCACCATATAAAGGCCATTCCATCCAATACCGAGATGAAAGTTGTGCGCTTTTCTGTCCCTATGAACGCCACGTGAGCTATGCCTTTCACTCCCACGTCGGCTTACTTAACGATAATTCTTGATGCATATACCACTAAACCGGTCAGTAGAGTACCCCAAAGAAGGGTAGGGGGCGTACGGCCGCCACTATGCCGGTCGCTGGCGGTCAACACGATGCTCAAGAAAACGGAAGGAGATACTGCTGAGCATACGCCGATGTCGTTGCCGTCATAGTAAGTGGGAACTGAAACACTACATGCCATATAGGAAACATAGCTCTCCAGACTGACCAAGACTTAAGATGAGTCGCACGTGTCTCCAGCTGCGGCAATGGCTGTGTCTTCTGGAAATACATAGGTTTTCTACAGAATCTGAGGGTAGTCGCCAAAATACGGCACAAAAAGTGTTAGCAGTCTGCCAAGAAATCTGCTATATTTTCCAACACTGTTCCTGTTCTCAGGTAACGCTATGGATCTTAACGGTCTTCGCGAAGACACACAGTGGCCGGTAAGCCTAACCTAACCTAACCTCCATAACCTAAATTGAAGCGCCAGGCGTTGCGTTTTCTAATGCCAACGAGTCGCAGCGCGCGCTATACTCAATTTTATATGTTTTCTGATTTCCTCTCGTTTTTATTCTCGTTTCCTCTTCCTTTCTCTTAGTCCTCAACATTAAAATTTCATTTGCTCGGCGCTAACATGCGTTATTGTAAGAAGCTTCCTACAAATTGTATGGGCATGAAGATTTTTGATAGTTCTTTTTACGGATGGCGCTGTTTGATGGGTTTACTTACATACATATGTACCCTGCAGGGAGTGAGGTTAGCTTATACCTAACTTTAGTCTGTTTACGCGAACACTAGTGCTAACTATTAACTGTATATTTTTGGATACCCCTGCATTAGGTGTCAACTAACTTGTAACTAACTACTTTTGGACATAAAATATCAATAAGAAAAAAAGATTTTTTCAATTTTTTACATGTTTATTTATTTACTTTATTTATTAGTAAAATTTTTTTTTATTTTTTACATATGCATTCTGCTGTAGGTGGTCCCATATTCGAATTCCGTCAGACATAACATCAAAATGATACCATAAAATTTCGATCTTCTTTTTATTTGCCCTTAATTCGAAAAAGCATCTGTGAAGTGCAGGAAAAAGGTGTATTCAAAGTATTTTTTGTATGCGGATATTTAAATAGGTACTTGTTTAAAGAAAGCAAACTTCTGATTACGTCTGCATGACTCCTGCATGACTTTAAAACTCATTTTAAGTTGGTTTTATCGTAGCTAATTAAAAGTGAGGCATTTATCGAAATCTCGCAAAAAAGCTAACTAAAAGTTGGTTATTTTTATCAATTGATAATTTTTCACTGTAGGGTAAATAAGACAATTATGGTCTTCCCATCCAAAGATTTCCCTCATTTGCAGAAGCAATGCAGAAGTAAATAGTGCTGAATACTATTGTATATTTGCCATATTTCGAATGCTTACCACACCTGAGTGGCTATTCTATAACAAGCAACCACTGTCTTGCAACGTTCATAATACACGATGTGAAGTTGCCACAGTTATCCAAAACTGTCGAAAAGTCGTCATGCAAAAACAATTTTAAGTCGTTGAGCTTCCTTAAGGAAATGTAAGGGAGCAACATAGTAAGAGCTCTACCTTTAGCCGTATTAAAATGAGAAACTCGTCTTTAGTGTATCTCTTTACACTTGCAAGAGGCAGCCATCTTAACAGCAATAACCGCCTAAGTCGACTTAAGAAAGAATTGAGTTATATATGCTATGTTATTCTGCAACTGCTATTCCATGTGTATGTGAAACCTCCATCTCGCCAGCTAGGCTATTTAAAAAGTTATAGACGAACATATTTTGGTTTCCCCATAAGGTTAACATTAAAATCCAAATGTTTAAAACGTTTTTTCTCGAAATCAAGTTTTTCGACTTAGGTGGTTATTGCTTATGGCGACAGATTTATCGATAACGTTAAAGCTATAGGCACTGCTATCCTGAAAATCATCAACACATTCATATCAATTAAAATTATTCATTTTCTGGCGTCAACGCTATTTTTAACGATATTTTGTTATTTTCGATACATATGGTTCTATCGGTATGTTATCGATATCTTCATCAATACCATTATAGCTGCAAATAAGTCGGCTTTATTGAAAATATTAGCCGTCATCGATTTCAGTAAATAGATTTTTATCGATATCAGTAGATATCGATGTTGTGACCAAATCGCCTTTTGGTTATTTTGTAGCTATCGATAACCATGTTAGTATTATAATTTTTGTATCTCACAGGATTCTGTTAAATAAGTTAGCTTGTCTAGGCTTCCATTCGTCTCTTCTGAAATGGATCACCTGTTACTTGTCTAATCGGCGCTGTGTAGTTTCGATTGATGGCGTAGTATCGGACTATTTCGTTGCCTCTTCTGGTCTTCCATTTTAGGACCTCTATTATTCGTTCTTTTTATAAACGACATTGGCAATTGTTTTTCCTTTACGAATTATCTGCTTTATGCCGACGATTTGAAGGTTTTTGCAACTGTCAAGGATGCAGCTGATGCAAGAAAACTTCAATCTGATTTAGATAATCTTCATTTATGGTGTCTTAAGTCACGGCTATCTTTAAACATTAATAAATATTTTCATATAACATTCACTAGGCGTCAGAACGCCACTCCTATCCTTTACTCTATTTCTAACTTTGTCCTTAGCAAGGCTACTGAGACTAAAGATCTTGAAGTGGTTTTTGAGGCAAAGTTTTCATTTTATAGTCACATTAATTTTATTCTTTCCAAATCATACTGGTACGACGTAATACCTCCGAGTTTTCTGATCCTTACATCTTTAAGCCTTTTTTTCGTCTCTTGTGCGCTCTCACTTAGAATACGCGGTAATTATCTGGAGACCATATGACCAACATTCGGCAAATGGGATTGAAAGGATTCAAAAAATTTTTCTGAAACATGCATTGCGATCATTGCGGTTCGAGGATCCAATTCCATCCTACCATTCGCGCCTGTTGCTAATTGATTTAAGTTCTTTGGAAAAGAGGAGGTTAGTCCTCTCTCTTTCTTTTATTTTCAATGTAATTAATGGCATTATCGATTGCCCAGTTCTACTTGAACGCATTAGCTTAAATGTTCCGCAAAGAAGTCTGAGTAATTTCTATCCTTTTTATGTTGATAGTTGCAGAACTAAATTTGCGAGTAATGCGCCTATTGACTTTTCTCTATCTAAATCTGCTTTTGTGAGCATTTTAAATTCAATTATTCAATAAGCATTTATTGTTAATTTTTCTTTAGTCTGTAAGGTACATTGTACTGTAGATTTAAAATGAAATAAATAAATAAATAAATTTAGTCAACGTTGTCTATTCCATTATCCAAACCGTTTTCGACATCATTAATCTTGTTTTTCGCGATATCAGAACACATATCGTGATTTATGTATGACTTTTTCGCTTTCTTCTTGCCCTGGATATCGATTTTAATAATATAATGAGAATTATTATCGATATTATTATCATTAATAGTGGAAACTAAATAAAAATCGATAGAAAACAATGTTTTTTTGCAAGAGGAAGTTGTAGCTCTTTCCGACAGGATTTATTTCGAAACAAGAAATCTAATATTTTTTTTAACAGAGGACACTGCCAATGGGATTAATGCCATAAAATATTGCAACGGAATTTATTTGTGTATCCTTTCTATCGCTTTTATACTTATATGTGAATAACTTTATTTTCTACACTTTTTTCCAGATATACTCAAAGTTTCTGGTAAATGCCAATGAACGGCCCCGGCGATATTCCTTTGAATGATAATACCAGTAGCACACCTGACCCAAAAGTTTGCAGTATAATATCTGTTATTCCAACACTAGGCATGTCATCATGCCGTGGTAGAGCTGAGGCTTTCGCGCGTAGTTTATCCTCCAAATTGCGTACATTGGGCACACAGGTAAGTTGCACAATGTTTAATATATAGTAGTCCATATTTTTTTTTAACAATATTTTAACATTTCAGGACGACGATGGCGCACTGTCGCAAGAAGAAGTATCAATAATAAATGAGAATAACACAGCAAACACATGGCAAACCACAAACGATGCCGAGCAGACAGTCACAGATCTGCAACCATTACGCCATGAATCGGACTCCTTCTTCGATTTCGATTGTGAGCTCGAGAGTCCTGGCAGCCCAGTCGATGAGTGTGAATATTTACGACTGATAGAAACCGCATCTAATACACCACACAATTCGGCGGCTGAATCGGGCTACATTTGCGCATCGACCTCGAGCAGTCGGGGTTCGGCAGATGTGCCATACTTTGAGCATATACATCACGATGACACAATCGACGGAACAGGATGTGCGCCCACACTACACAATGGCTACGACACGAACGAAGGCATACACCATGAAGAGCATGACGATACATCTTCAGTGACAAGTAGGAGCCTGGAAGATGTTGATAATACAGCGGATACAACAGCGACAGCAACAGAAATAGCAATAACAGCAACAACAGCCACAACAGAACTGCAAGAACAACTCGTGGCGCCAACGAATGCTGATAAGACCTCCACATCTGTAGACCTTGTCTCCGTACAAGATGAAATAATCAATGAACTGCAAGAACATAGCGCGCGTATCGGTAATTTAATTGAATCTATGCAGACACAAGCAAATACTGAAATCAATACTGGGCCTGACATCACACAATCACACTTCTTTTATGGCAAAACGTATGCAGAAACTTTACCACATGAAAGCCTTGACAATATAGAGCAATTGCATATTGAAACGACGACGACCGCGTCGACGACTGAAACAATCAACAAAGCAGAAAAAACCGCGCAAATCGAAGTACAAATAGGGTTAGACACATACGAGTCCGCCCGTACAAGCACTCAGGAACAAGTAGCTGACGCTAATCATACACAAAATAATACCAAAGAAGAAAAGTCCACATTCGATGGCCACGATGACGACGAGGACGACTGCAGGCCGCAGCGTGTGAGACGTTGTTCTTCGTTGAAGACAGGCAAAACACCACCCGGCACACCTGGGCGCAAGAAAATCGTACGTTTCGCCGACGTACTCGGCCTAGATCTGGCCGATATAAAAACCTTTCTCGATGAAGTACCAACTATACCAAAATCTGCATTTGAAGATTTGGAAGTATTGGAATCGGAACCACCTATACAGCTAGGACCAAAGTCTGATAAGCTGCTCATGCCATTATTTCAACAACCTGGTGGGCTGCCGAACTTTCTCGATCGTGTACGCGAGAAGCAGGTGTCCTTGGAGAATGCAGCGGTAACAGATCACGTCAATCAAACAATCACCGGCACAGTGCGTGTACGCAATTTGGACTTCAACAAATCGGTACACATACGATATTCGTTGGATAATTGGCGCAGCTATGCTGATCTGCAGGCCAACTATGCGGAGAACTCGTGTGATGGTTTCTCTGATAAATTTACGTTCTTTCTCTTTGGCAATTCGTTGCAAATTGGTCAGCGCATAGAGTTTGCGGTACGTTTTCAATGTAAAGGACAACAGTTTTGGGATAATAATTACGGTACGAACTATTGCTTCCAATGCTTGCCAGCGTCAACGCCCATCAGCATAAATCATACACAAGCCATACACGTGCAAACAACTCCGAGTCACTCTGTTGGATTATTTAGTCCATCAGTTGGTGAGGCATGGTGCAGCTCCTTCTATTAGTGATTTGAAAAAGAAATGAATGATTTTAAAGAAAATGTCGATAATTAAAAATTCAATTGTTAAAAATAACACTGCGTAATAGTGAAAATAACTAGTGACATGGAACGACATATAGCACAATTTGTGAGTCTGGTGGAGTGGTAAAGAAATTGTTTATTCGAAATTCTAAATAGACCCCAAGATCCTGGACTTTGGGCAAAAATTAACTTTTCTGGAAATAGCGTAAGGATGTGGTTCATGATGTTAAAATCTGTATAATAATAGCGTAAAGTTCCTACAAGAAAACAAAAAAAAAAATCATAAAATATCGGCCAGATAGGGTAGGGTTAAGCACTTAAACGGAAAAATGATTCATACACCTCGAAAGTTTCGAAACTTAGACTGAAGCCTCAAATTTAAAGAAACGAAAAAATACTTTCGAGCAACGATTTTTTCAGTTTTCGGAGTTTGATGAATGTTACAAGTAAAATAATGGTTATTTTATTTCTAATTCGAATTATTTTAATCAGGGACCGAAAATAACCGTTAAATATTTTTATTTTTCGATCAAAAAATTATTGTTAATCTTTGATTTTTATTTTTTCGATCAAAAAATAATTGTTATTTTTGATTTTTATTTTTTTCGATTACTTTTAACCGTTAAAACAGTTTAAAAAACAAAAATAATAAAATAACTATTAAATTTTATCGAAAAAATAGAAATCAAAATTTAACGGTTAAATTATGATTTTTATTATAAAGATCATAACTGTAACGGTCCCTGATTTTAATACGTTGCCATCATAATTTTACTTTTACACTTAAAAATTACTTAAAATCTGGGACTGTAACGGTTAAGATCTTTAAAATAAAAATCAAAATTTAACCGTTAAAATTTGATTTCTATTTTTTCGATCAAATTTAATAGTTATTGTATGATTTTTATTTTCTTGATCAAATTTAATCGTTATTTTGTGAATTTTATTTTTTCGATCGAAAAATAATCGTTATTGTTTGATTTTTATTTTTTCGTTGTTTTCAGATTAAGTTTTTTAGATCATAAAAGATTTAAATCGGTCATAAGAAAACATTCTCTGTTATAATGGTTAAAAATGATCGAAAAAATAAAAATCAAAAATAACGATTATTTTTCGATCGAAAAAATAATAATCACAAAATAACGATTAAATTTGGCCGCAAAAATAAAAATCCAAGTTTAACTATTATTCTTGATCGAAAAAATAAAAATTAAAAAATAACGATTTTGCAATAATCTAAAAATGAAAATCTCAATATTTAACGGTTATTTTCGGTCTCTGTTTAAAATCCTATTTTCAGTGATATATGTATGTATAAAAGTTAAAAAGCAACCAATGTTTTTTTTTGTCCGTTGAACGAGACTAGTCATTTCTAATAGATTTTGAATTGTTGAACTCGCACTTGACGTCAGAATTTAAAGGTTGATCTGCTACTCCTTTCTAATCTCAAAAAGTCAGATATTTTGGTACATTTGGAGAAAGTTTTTTTGGGTTTGAACAAAGAGAAGGGCCAATTTTTGATGTTTGATTTCAAGTACCATTTCTGAGACATAAAATCTATAAAATTTTGTTGGTCTTGTTCGCCGGACAAACACTTCTTTTTTGAAGTTATGTTCTCTAAGGTTTAAATTTCACTGAAAAGGGATACAAGTCTTTTAAAAAGGCAAAAGTAAAAAAATTAGAGCATTCAAAAAAGATAATCACACAGAGATTAAACTTTATTTAAACTTTTCGGATAGCAAGATTTTTGTTTGGAAGATTCGTACTTCTAAATCATTGTCAGGCCTTTATTTTAAGATTTTCGAATTTTTACTTTTCATTTTTGATAATAATATTTGGATTTTTTCTATTGAAAATTATATTGATTCTTGGGTAATACTATTTTCGACACGCGCGCGTTCTCATTATCCCTTTGAGATTGATATGATCGAAAAAAATAAAATTAGGATTATTATTATGCAAAAAAAATCTATCCAAGAAAAAATCGAAAAGTAATTATAATTACACTATACGGAAAAATCAACTTTTTTTCTGGGTCTTGGACTAAAACAATTTTTTTAGGAGATTGAGTCATAGGTAAAAAGAAGTAATTTCTCCGTTTTTTGAAGTTAGCCTCCGAAGTCGAGATATAGGCCTTCCAAGTTCGAAGTTGGCATTTGGTAAAAAAATATTCCTAATTATTATAGGTAAATAACTAAAAAAAGTAAAAATATGGTTTAAAGATCAGATCTTCGAAAAATAAAAGCGTGATATATCAAAAACTTTCGAATATAAAAAACAATTAATATCGTTGTAAAGGCGATTACACGCCCTTTCTTCTGATATACATATTTGTATACCGGTGTATAAAAATTTGAGAAGAAACACTTAAAAGGTAAAATACCAATTTTTTATAAAAAAATATCTTAAACAAAAAAATTCATATAGTAATACGATTGAATTCTTTATTTAAATAAAGTAGAGAACTACTAATTTGATGTATAAATAAATATTGTGTATAATTATGCCTATCAGAAGAAAGGACGTTTAATCACATTTACAACGATACTAATTTTATCTTGAATCAGTTCAAAGGTTTTTGAAATACAACGCTTTTAATTTTTCGAAGACCTGACTTTTGATCCCTTATCACAACTGTAAAATAAGTTTGCACAAAACAAGTTATAAACCATTTCAATAGGAGAAAAAGGCGGACCAAACCCATATTTTACTTTTTTAGTTATTTATCTACAATAATCAAAAATAATTTTTTACCAAGGGCCCATTTCGAGCTTCGAATGCCCATATCTCGATTTTGGAGGCTAACTTCGAAAAACGGAGAAATTACTTTTATACTTATGACTCAATCTCTTATAAAAAAGTTGGTTTGGTCCAATACCCACCGAGAGCTGTACAATGTTATCAAATGAAAAAAGTAAATTATTACTATTTATAATTAAAATTAGTACCGTGGTTTTCCGATTTAAATGTATTTTGATTAGTTTTTTTAGAATTTTATTTTTTCCACAAATTTCTTCGGATTTTCATAGCTGCCCGAAGCCAACAAAGATACGATTGAAATTAACTACGAAACCGTTTGCACAGGATTTCGGGTAACTGATCACAGTCTAAAGAAACACCCCAAGAGAAAACGGCGCTAACTTTTTTTAGAGATATCTCTAAACTAATATTCTTCGTAATTAAAGTCAAATGTTATTATTTATAGCAAAAGGACATAAGTGTGTCCCAAAAAATTGGAAATTCGATTTGCATTCCCTCCAGCACTTATTTAACAGGTAGCAGCGGTAGAGCAGCTGATTTCATTTTTTTCGTTCATTTGGTATCTAAATTGTTATGCCTACTCTAAAATATCGTACCTTTGCAAGCCGATCAGATAGGACTTGGTGCCCACCGCCCCACAGTGTGGAAATTGCACTTATTCCGTGACAAAATCGAATATCTCGAAAACGAGAACAGCTGGCGAAATAAATTTCACAGCATTTTTAAGCTATGGAGAAAGAGAATTCAGGAAAAATAATTTCTTTGGATAAAAAAATTACCTTGGACTTTAAAATGACCTTCAAACGTATGGGGTTT